>CAWUFW010022235.1:0-100446 GCA_963921515.1 Calotriton arnoldi | reverse complement strand
ATGTAGGAAAGTAGGATCTGCCTCTTATGTTGCCCCCACTTTTTTCTGATGCTTACACTGGTTTCTGGCTATAGTCTGGCTGGGTCCCTGCCAATCAGGCCCCAGCCTCTCTGTTCTCTCTAAATGACTTGGAGTGCACTCTAGGTGCACTAGTGATTGGATTCTGTGGTGCCTTATGAGTCCCTAGTATATGGTACCTTAGGTGCCAAGGGCATAGGTACTTCACAGGCCTACCAGGGGCTGCAGCATGTATTATGCCACCCCTGGGAAGCAGACTAAATCTGACACCACAGGCCTGCTACTGCAGCCTGGGTGAGGTGGTGCTAGCACTCCTCACTGAGATATAGGTTCCCTATATCTCCCCTGCACACACATATAAACCTATCAGTCACCCCTAAGGCAGGCCCTATCAATCCTGAGGGCAGGGTGCTTGGCTTCTGTGTGAGGGGGTGCCTCTGCCTGAGCAGGGCCCCTCTGCAGCTCTCAGAGTCCATTCTCTGGTGCTGTTTGTGGATGCTTGGTTAAACCATATACTCTTAAGTGCATTATATCTTCGCGGTAAAATGCTAACTTTGGAATGGCTGCATCAAAACATGTCGTGTTTGGTGTCAAACATCTTGGAATACTACCCCCCGCCAGTCCTGGTGGCGGGGTAGCATTCCACCCTTCTAGAGGGATAGACATGTACCTACTGTGGAAACGCGGTAGAATCCTAGAGAGCCCTGGCATCACAAAATGGATGCCACCAGTCACAGACACTGGGCTGCCCTCCTGCTGATGACCGAAACTCGCAGTGGAGAAAGCCCAACAATAGGCATCCTGTCACAAGGAGGTGTAACCACCTCCCAGACAGGGTTTAGTGTATTGGGGCTGGGTGGGTGCACTCTTAGAGTGCTTTGAAGTCCTGCACTGGGGGAGCAGTAGGCTCCTCTGTGCATATGCCAGTTCAAACCGGCTCAGGGGCTACCTGCCCCTGCTCTGGCGTGAAACTGGACAAAGGGAAGTGGGTGTAACCACCCACTCCCCTGACCCTCCCATAGGTGGGGTCATAGAGCTAGTCCCTCCCATCTTTCCAGTATAAGATAGGGAACCCTTGAACTTGAAAGTTAGATATCCCTATGACGACGCTCTGAAGAAGAATCCTGGACCTTCGACGTTCCACTACCTTTGGAAGACTGAAGAATCTCCCTTGGAGTCAAGGAGTGACTCCCCTGCTTGGCAGGCACGAAAAACTACAACGATGGTAGAAAACTACGCCGCTCCCGCCGGAGTCCGAAGTTCCTGCAGCCTCAGAAGTGGATTTCCTGACTTATCAAAGGCCATCGTGAGTCCCCAGCGAAGCTGAGGCCAGTGGACCCCAAGAGTGACGAGGAACCGCGACCCCTGGGTACCGTGCACTATTGTCAAGTGCAACCCCTTCACAAAGTTCTACGAACCTGTGCTTTGGACCACGTGTGGTCCCAGCCTCCAGCAGGAATCCCTCAGAAGATCAGAGGCCTACACCATCCCGTGGCCCCCTGATGGGCCCCTGTTGAGCGAATCCTCCCGAGGCATCTTTGCGATCCCTTGCCAGCCGGCTCGTGGGTCCCCTGCAGACTTTCCTAAGGAACCAAAGGGCTCTCCTGGTTGCTCCAGGACTGCCCTGACTTACCCTCACTGGGTGAGTCCCTCAGTCCTTGCTGGTCTGCGCCATTGTCTCTTTGCACCTTCCACAAGACTTGCTGTTACCAAGGCTTGTTGGATCCAATCGAGTTGCCGACACCACAGTAAGCTGCAGACATCATGGGAGATGCCGAATCTAGCTCCTGGTCATCGTTGACACCTCCTGGACCTCGTGGCTGAAGAGTCAAGGCACCCATGATCGACCTGAATCCTGCGACGACGGTGGGCATCCATCTTCCTTGTCCCGAGTCACTGCCAAGTGACTTTGAACACTGTCCCCTCTGCTTTCAGGTCTTCCATCTTCTAAATCCAGGCTTGGATTCCAACGGACACTTCCTCGAACTTCACAAGCAGCAAGTCTTCTTTGTTCGCCATTGAAAACGACGCTGCGACCCGACACCAAAGGACACCTATGCACCCGGCTTCCCTGGGTGAGGTAACTCCAGCACTACGGTGCTCCTGTGGGTGTGGGCCCTAGAACTACTTACCCTGTAAGTGACTTGCTTGTAGGTTCTCCCGAAGTATCCTAAAACTCTTAATTTCCAACCGCGACTTGCCCCATTGAAGTCAACGGCGATCCGCGCCTGTGTATCCACACTGCACGCGTCCCCCGTGGGTCCTTTACTTACCTACCTTGGGTGGTTTCATGAGGCCCCAGCACTTCTGAAGGCCCTAGGCCTTGTCTCCTTGCAAGTCGTTGTTTCTAAGTCTCTTTTTTAGTATATGGTCTGGTACGCCCCTCGGGCCCAGCCATATTTGTGCTTAACTTATTGTGAAACGTTGATTTGTGCATATGTCCTTGACTTCTAATCTCATAAAGAGATTAGTAGAGAGTTGTTTAGTAATAAATAAATATATATTTGATATATATACCTGTGTGGTGTCTTTTCATTTGGTGATTCAAGAGATTGTGTGGTAAAACAAGCTGCTTTACATTCCTTCAAGACTTAGCCTGAAGGCTGCTCTCCACAGCTACCACTAGGATAGCTTTCTTTAAAGGTTGTCTTAAACCTATCTACCATAAGAGTCGAATTGTACTGGTGCAAGGTGTCCACTTTAATTAGTGAACAGCATATACCAGGCCAACTTCTCACACAATAGATCTCTTTTTAAGTATGTATTACCCCGGAGAGGAAAAAATCCTTTCTATCTCTCTCTCCCACCCTGTCTCTGTCCTTCCATTCCACACTGTAAACCATGTTACTGTATGTGCGCTCTAATCTACAGCTCTATATATGCTGGGTTTTCGGTCATATGAAAGTTTTGAGGGTCTTCTATAGAGAATCAATGTGGCCTGATGGTTAAGGTGTGAGACTCTTGCTCTCAAGGTTAAGTGTTCAATTCCTGGTATTTCAATGTCTGTTTAATGAAAGGTGTAGGTAATGGTAACTTACTGGACTAAAGTTGGAATTTTTCTTTCTTTTACCTTGTTTGAATAGATCTCTTTTTCAGTATGTATTTTCTATAGAGTGTCCCTGTGGCCCAATGGTTAAGGTCTGACACTCTACACTCAAGGTTAAGTGTTCAATTCCTGGTGTTTCTCTGTCTCTTCAATGAAAGGTGTAGGTAATGGTAACTTACTGGACTAAGGTTGGAATTTTTCTTTCTTTTACCTTGTTTGAATAGATCTCTTTTTAAGTATGTATTGCCCCAGAGAGGAAAAAATCCTCTTTATCTCTCTCTCCTACCCTTTCTCTGTCCTTCAATTCCACACTGTAAACCATGTTACTGTATGTGCGCTCTAATCTACAGCTCTATATATGCTGGGTTTTCCGTTTGAATGTCATATATAAGTTTTGAGTGTCTTCTATAGAGTGTCCCTGTGGCCTAATGGTTAAGGTCTGAGAATCTTACTCTCAAGTTTAAGTGTTCAATTCCTGGTGTTTCAATGTCTGTTCAAAAAATGGTGTAGGTACTGGTAACTTACTTATTCAAGGTTGGAATTTTTGTTTCTTTTACCTTGTTTGAATAGATCTCTTTTTAAGTATGTATTATCCCAGAGAGGAAAAAATCCTCTTTATCTCTCTCCCACCCTGTCTCTGTCCTTCCATTCCACACTGTAAACCATGTTACTGTATGTGCACTCTAACCTACAGCTCTATATATGCTGGTTTTTCGGCTTGAATGTCATATATAAGTTTTGAGGGTCTCCTATAGAGAGTCAATGTGGCCTGATGGTTAAGGTGTGAGACTCTTGCTCTCAAGGTTAAGTGTTCAATTCTTTGTATTTCAATGTCTGTTTAATGAAAGGTGTAGGTACTGGTAACTTATTTGTTCAAGGTTGGAATTTTTCTTTCTTTTACCTTGTTTGAATAGATCTCTTTTTAAGTATGTATTATCCCAGGGAGGAAAAAATCCTTTCTATATCTCTCTCCCACCCTGTCTCTGTCCTTCCATTCCACACTGTAAACCATGTTACTGTATATGCACTCTAACATACAGCTCTATATATGCTGGGTTTTCGGTTTGAATGTCATATATAAGTTTTGAGGGTGCTCTGCAGAGAGTCACTGTGGCCTAATGGTTAAGGTCAGAGACTCTATCTTTCAAGATTAAGTGTTCAATTCCTGGTGGTTCAATAAAAGGTGTAGTTAATGGTAACTTGCTTGTTCAAGGTTGGAATTTTTCTTTCACCTTGTTTGAATAGATCTCTTTTTAAGTATGTATTATCCCAGAGAGGAAAAAATCCTCTTTATCTCTCTCTCCTACCCTGTCTCTGTCCTTCAATTCCACACTGTAAACCATTTTACTCTACGTGTAGTCTAACCTGCAGCACTGTATATGCTGGGTTTTCGATTCGAATGTCATATATAAGTTTTGAAGATGATCTGTAGAGAGTCACTGTGGCCTAGTGGTTAAGGTCTCAGTCATTCATCTTCAAGGTTGAGGGGTCAATTCCTTGTGTTTCAATGCCTTTATTTTTTCAGATAAAGAAGTAAGCAAATGTAATTTATTTGACTGAGGTTGGAATTTTTTTTCTTTTACCTTTTTTCAATAGATTTCTTTTTAAGTATCTATTACCCCGGAGAGGAAAAAATCCTTTCTATCTCTCTCTCCCACCCTGTCTCTGTCCTTCCATTCCACACTGTAAACCATGTTACTGTATATGCACTCTAACCTACAGCTCTATATATGCTGGGTTTTCGGTTTGAATGTCATATATAAGTTTTGAGGGAGCTCTACAGAGAGTCACTGTGGCCTAATGGTTATGGTCTGAGACTCTTGTTGTAAGTGTTCAATTAATGGTGTTTTAGTGTTTATGTCGCCTCAATGAAAGGAGTAGGCAATGGTTATTTACTTGACTAAAGTTGGATTTTTTTTACTTTTACCTTGTTTTAATAGATCTCTTTTTAAGTATGTATTACCCCAGAGAGGAAAAATCCTCTTTATCTCTCTCTCCCACCCTGTCTCTGTCCTTCCATTCCACACTGTAAACCATGTTACTGTATGTGCACTCTAACCTACAGCTCCATATATGCTGGGTTTTCGGTTTGAATGTCATATATAAGTTTTGAGGGTCTTTTATAGTGAGTCCCTGTGGCCTAATGGTTAAGGTCTGAGACTCTACTCTCAAGGTTAAGTGTTCAATTCTTGGTGTTTCTCTGTCTCTTGAATGAAAGGTGTAGATATTGGTAACTTTCTTGACTAAGGTTGGAATTTTTCTTTCTTTTACCTTGTTTGAATAGATCTCTTTTTAAGTATGTATTATCCCAGGGAGGAAAAAATCCTTTCTATATCTCTCTCCCACCCTGTCTCTGTCCTTCCATTCCACACTGTAAACCATGTTACTGTATATGCACTCTAACATACAGCTCTATATATGCTGGGTTTTCGGTTTGAATGTCATATATAAGTTTTGAGGGTGCTCTGCAGAGAGTCACTGTGGCCTAATGGTTAAGGTCAGAGACTCTATCTTTCAAGATTAAGTGTTCAATTCCTGGTGGTTCAATAAAAGGTGTAGTTAATGGTAACTTGCTTGTTCAAGGTTGGAATTTTTCTTTCACCTTGTTTGAATAGATCTCTTTTTAAGTATGTATTGCCCCAGAGAGGAAAAAATCCTCTTTATCTCTCTCTCCTACCCTTTCTCCGTCCTTCAATTCCACACTGTAAACCATTTTACTCTACGTGTACTCTAACCTGAAGCACTGTATATGCTGGGTTTTCGGTTTGAATGTCATATATAAGTTTTGAGGTTGCTCTAAAGGGAAACGACCTTTACAACGACTCATTCACAACGAAGGGCCTGAACCACGACTCCTTAACAACGACTGAACCTGAATCACGAGTCTTTTAACCACTAATGCATTTACAACTACCTCTGGCCAGTAGATGGCACTCTTGGATTGTATACGAAAGATGTATTACTATTGATAAAATGGTGGATGGCTGTATTTTATATGGTTTTGTAGAGTGGATGTTTTTTTTTTAACAAAATAAGTTTAGGAAACCGTTTTCTAAAATAGTGTTTATTATGTGAAAATGTGTTTGAATTTCGTTGTAAATGCATTAAAGGTAAAGGCATACTCGAAGTAAAAAAAAAATACTTTTAAATGTAAGTATTTTGGTAAGTATTAAAGGTAAGTATTACGTGTAATATATATATGTATATATATATGGTTGCAAGTGTATTTTTAAGGGTTTAGGGTGAGTATGGGTTTTGGGTGGCAAGGGTAATTTTGGGATTTAAGGTGGGTATGGGTTTTTGGGTGGCAAAGGTACTTTTTAAGTTTTGGGTGGGCATGGGTTTTTGGGTGGCAAGGGTTATTTTAGGGTATAGGGTGGGTATGGGTTTTGGGTGGCAAGGGTATTTTTAGGGTTTAAGGTTGGTATGGTTTTTGGGTGGCAAAGGTAATTTTAGGATTTAGGGTGGGTATGGGTTTTTGGGATTGCAAGGGTAATTTTAGGGTTTAGGGTGGGCATGGCTAGAGAGTTCCTGTGGCCTAATGGTTAAGGTCTGATACTCTACTCTTAAGGTTAAGTGTTCAATTCCTGTTGTTTCTCTGTCTCTTCAATGAAAGGTGTAGGAAATGGTAGCTTACTTGACTAAGGTTGGACATTTTCTTTCTTTTACCTTGTTTGAATAGATCTCTTTTTAAGTATGTATTATCCCAGAGAGGAAAAAATCCTCTTTATCTCACTCTCCTACCCTGTCTCTGTCCTTCACTTCCACACTGTAAACCATTTTACTCTACATGTAGTCTAACCTGCAGCACTGTATAGGCTGGGTTTTCGATTCGAATGTCATATATAAGTTTTGACGATGATCTATAGAGAGTGACTGTGCCCTAGTGGTTAAGGTCTCAGTCTTTAATCTTAATTGTTGAGGGTTCAATTCCTTGTGTTTTAATGGCTTTATTTTTTCAGATAAATAAGTAAGCAATTGTAATTTATTTGACTAAGGTTGGATTTTTTTTCTTTTACCCTTTTTCAATAGATCTTTTTTTAATTATGTATTACCCCAGAGAGTAAAAAATCCTTTCTATCTCTCTCTCCCACACTGTCTCTGTCCTTCCATTCCACACTGTAAACCATGTTACTGTATGTGTGCTCTAATCTACTGCCCTATATATGCTTTGTTTTCGGTTTGAATGTCATATATACGTTTTGAGGGTTTTCTATAGAGAGTCCCTGTGGCCTAATGGTTAAGGTCTGAGACTCTCAAGATTAAGTGTTCAATTCCTGGGGTTTCAATGTCTGTTCAATGAAAGGTGTAGGTACTGGTAACTTATTTGTTCAAGCTTGGAATTTTTCTTTCTTTTACCTTGTTTGAGCAGATCTCTTTTTAAGTATGTATTATCCCAGAGAGGAAAAAATCCTCTTTATCTCTCTCTCCTACCCTGTCCCTGTCCTTCAATTCCACACTGTAAACCATTTTACTCTACGTGTAGTCTAACCTGCAGCACTGTATATGCTGGGTTTTCGATTTGAATGTCATATATAAGTTTTGACGATGATCTATAGAGAGTCACTGTGGCCTAGTGGTTAAGGTTGCAGTCTCTCACCATGTTTGTGTGTTCAGGTCGTTGTGTTTCAAGGGCATTGTTTTTTCAGTTAAAGATGTAAGCAATTGTAATTTATTTGACTAAGGTTGGATTTTTTTTTTCTTTTACCCTTTTTCAATAGATCTCTTTTTAAGTATGTATTACCACAGAGAGGAAAAAAATCCTTTCTATCTCTCTCTCCCACCCTGTCTCTGTCCTTCCATTCCACACTGTAAACCATGTTACTGTATATGCACTCTAACCTACAGCTCTATATATGCTGGGTTTTCGGATTGAATGTCATATATAAGTTTTGAGGGTCTTCTATAGAGAGTCACTGTGGCCTAATGGTTAAGGTCTGAGACTCTTATTCTCAGGTGTAAGTGTTCAATTCCTGGTGTTTTAGTGATTATGTCTCCTCAATGACAGGAGTAGGCATTGGTTATTTACTTGCCTAAAGTTAGATTTTATTTTATTTTACCTTGTTTTAATAGATCTCTTTTTAAGTATGTATTACCCCAGAGAGGAAAAATCCTCTTTATCTCTCTCTCCCACCCTGTCTCTGTCCTTCCATTCCACACTGTAAACCATGTTACTGTATGTGCGCTCTAATCTACAGCTCTATATATGCTGGGTTTTCGGTTTGAATGTCATATATAAATTTTGAGGGTCTTCTATAGAGAGTCCCTGTGGCCTAATGGTTAAGGTCTGAGACTCTTACTCTCAAGTTTAAGTGTTCAATTCCTAGTGTTTCAATGTCTGTTCAAAAAAACGTGTAGGTACTGGTAACTTACTTGTTCAAGGTTGGAATTTTTCTTTCTTTTACCTTGTTTGAATAGATCTCTTTTTAAGTATGTATTATCCCAGAGAGGAAAAAATCCTCTTTATCTCTCTCTCCTACCCTGTCTCTGTCCTTCCATTCCACACTGTAAAACAATGTTACTGTATGTGCGCTCTAATCTACAGCTCTATATATGCTGGGTTTTCGATTTGAATGTCATATATAAATTTTGACGTTGATCTATAGAGAGTCACTGTGGCCTAGTGGTTAAGGTCACAGTCTCTCACCATCACGTTTGAAGGTTCAGGTCCTTGGCATTGTATTTTCAGTTAAAGATGTAAGCAATTGTAATTTATTTGACTAAGGTTGGTTTTTTTTTTCTTTTACCCTTTTTCAATAGATTTCTTTTTAAGTATGTATTACCCCAGAGAGGAAAAAATCCTTTCTATCTCTCTCACCCACCCTGTCTCTGTCCTTCCATTCCACACTGTAAACCATGTTACTTCATATCCCTGATTACACTAGTGCAGCATATTTTTAAATTCTTCTGGCTCTCAGTGCTCCGTGTGCGCCTACGGTCTCAAGCGACCGCCATCTTGCCCCATTTCTCAGCCTGGACTCACACTACCCCCCACGGACCTGTAGAGATTACCTACGACTGCTGGGAATGGTAATTGGGCTCTCTGTTCTGCGACACATTGCAAGGACAACTGCGGGAAGTTCCAAAGCTCATCCAGAAGGCTCTTACCTGTCGGAGGCTCCTGACGCTGGGGCTGATTCTGTGGAGCCATTCGGAAGTGCTGGACCTGCCGAGATGGGTCCCAAGAGTGCGGCCGGGGCTGCCAAGACTAGGGCGGTCAGACAGCTGCCAGGCGGGATGGCGGTGTCGGGAGATGCGGCTGCGGCCACGGATGTTCCGGCCCCGACCTTGGGATCTCCGGCTCTAACTCCACGGCGAGGACGCCAGGGTGCAGTGGTTGACCTGGATCCAGGAAGAGGAAGAGGCGGGACAACGCAGAGGGGACGCCCGGCCGGCCCTACAGTGATCGACCTGCTGAGAGCTCCTCCCGGGAGACCAGTTCCGGGTCGCGAGGAGAAGCTTCGGGACAAGGCTTCCCCCGACACCGTGGCAACCATAGAACATGTCGGAGACTCACCCATGCAGGAACTAGGAGACTCAGCTCGGGGAGATCAGACCGAGTTGAGCGCGGTGGAGAACGGTCATAATAACGGGTCGGCTTACTTGGAAGGTAGGCTCTGGGGGCTCTTACCTCAGCAGCTGACTCCGAATCCCACGGGGGGCTCTAAAAACCCTATGACTATTTCAACTGTGCAAGCAGCTGGGGGGGCCCAGATGGACCCGGCTAAGACAGGATTTGCAGCTGCGGACAGCAGGGTCTCTGGGGCACAAGTAGATAATCATGGCACCACGGGTATCCATCTCCAGGCGCAACCAGTCAATGTCGATTCTGATTATCAAGTTTGCCCACATGAAATTAACCCCAGTTTGGCCCTCGACAGTGGTAGTCAAATAGAGCTTGATAAGGAACCTAGCGACTTTTTCTTCTCTGTATCTGATGGGGATGAGTGGTCTGAGGATTCCTCTGTTGGAAGCACGGATCTAAGTCATAGCGATGTGGAGGTAGCAGGTGGCACTAAATGTAAAACTGTGCAGAAGAAAAAGGAAAAAAAAGGCAGGGTGGGAAGGATTTGGCTTGGGACTATACCCCTACGAACCAACTGTCTAATCCTATGCTTACTTCCCAATCCGTTTCTGATCCATCCGAGACAACCTCTCCAACCTTAGATGCCATCTTTCAGGCCATCTCTATGCACCGCGAGGAAACTCGCCAAGATAGTCGCAAGACCCACCATGCCATGCGCAAGATGCAAGGGGTTGTTCGAAAATTGACAAAAACTTGCAGTGTATTTGGAGAACGATTAACTGACCTTGAGTCCAGGATAGTCACTACAGAATCTGACCTAGCCTCAAATCTTGCGCTGGCGGGCTCCCATGATGCACAGTTGGAGGATGTTAGATGGAAGCTGGAGGAGTTCGAGAACCGCCAGCGAAGGAATAACCTGCGGGTCCTTGGGGTGCCTGAGGGGGACGACATACGGTTATTTGTGGTGAACTTGTTACGAGACTCCTTGCCGGAATTAACTGAATGGAATTGGGCACTTGAGATTCAGCGGGCCCATCGGGTCCCCTTTGTTCAGAGACAGCCTGTTAGGGCGGGGGGCTTCCCCCGAGCCATCCTGGTATATTTTGGCAACTTTCTGTTGCGCCAAGCCGTCTTTGAAAAAGCAAGACCCGATGCAAAAAGATCTAGTAACGAGACTACCTATTTTGTTCGCCCAGACTTCTGCCACTCCACTGTTGAAAGGCGGTGGCGATTACGGCAGCTTATCAAACCATTTCAGGATAAAAGGCGCAAGCCTTTTTAAACAATCCAGCTCGTCTCAAGGTGATCTTTGAGGGGCAAACAAAGTTCTTTACGTCAGAAATAAAAGCTAAGGAATTCCTGGACGGGCTCTCCAGCTAGGTTCAGGCTTGCTATTATGAATATTAGGAACTATATAATGTGGGAAGCTACAGGATGGCAACCCCTAAACACATTTAATTCTTTATTTCTTTTGAAATATCCTGGTGGAGGCACTATGAATATGGGAACGTCGGCTGTAGGATGCAGCATCTTATGAAGGTCCCACAGTTAGGGCTCTCACGCTCAGTTGTGTAGCACATCCATCGCAATCAGACTCATGATTGAGTCTGCATGCCTCACGCGGGGAGGTGGGGGTGTTCGGGAGGGGGGCGGGTTGCTAAGTGGGGGGGAAGGGTGGGGAAGGGGGAGGACAAGGTGGTGGGTTAAAAGCAAGGGGAAAAAAAGCATGTCTAGAAACAGTAATAAAATAAGGAGACAATCAAAAGTGATAAATAGATGGCTGAATGAGAAGCGAGATCTTATTGGGGGAAAAAGCTTGAGAAGGTCCCATGGAGGAATTCGAAAATTTGAGCCCAGTGTAAGATGGGGAAGATAACTATTTGCTCATGGAACATTGCGGGGCTGAACGACCGGGCAAAGAGGGTAAGATTTGCTGAACTTATCAGACTTAATCACGCTGACGTAATATGCTTACAGGAGACACATATTCCTTGGCGGAAAAGGGAAGTAATGAGAATTACAGGGTATAACCTGTTGGCATGTACCACTCAGACATCTATATACGCGGTGTGGCTATCTTAGCAAAGACTTCTTTGGGTATGGCCAAACGTAAATTAGTGGATGCCCTGGGTAGATGGGTGATCATTGAATTAGCCATGGGTGGCACTGTTTGTGCAATTTATGGATCTAATCAGGATGATACTCAGATATTAGAGGCTTTGGAAGTTGAACTGGCCACTTGGTTGACCCCTTTGATTCTCTGTGGGGACTTTAACATTTCTTTGGACGTTAGACCTGGGAACAAAGGGCCTGGGGGGTATTCAGGTCGGAAGCCTCGGGTGTATAGGGCATTTAATTCTTTAAAAATTAGCCATGGCTTGGTCGACATATGGGCTACAAAGAATCCGGCCAACCCCAGCTACATGTATTTTTCCTGTCCGCACAAATTATACGTTAGGATCGACTATTTTTTTTGTACAAAGGATCTTGTAGGGCTAGCCGGGATTTTAAAACTTCCTAAAATAATTTCTGACCATAACCCTCTGATACTAGAACTTGATATTGCTGGTTTTAAGAGATTACGGAGTAAATGGACCTTTGATAGGAAACTTCTTGTAAATAGTGCGTATGTTGAATACATGAGGAAGTGGGCACAAGAATTTTTTGATACAAATAGGTTTAGTGCTAGCAGGGGGGTTGTATGGGATTCTTTTAAGGCCGCCTTTTGAGGTGAAACCATCTCTTTTGTTATTGGGGCAAGGAAGCAGCAAGAAAAAAGAATCAACAATTGATGTGGGATCTAGCTAGGGCCGAAGAAGAGCATATTTCGCTGATAGCACAGGGACATGAGGGAGGTCAAACTCAGTGTCAAATAATCGCACTGAAAGCAGAGCTAACTAACTGGCTAACGCAGAAATCTGCTGATGAGTATCAATCTCATCGAAACAGTGTTTATGAAACTGGGGAACAAGTTGGAAGGAGGCTAGCGCTTTGTACTAGGCAGAAGATATCTTTTAGTGCTATATCTGTGATTAGGATAGGGGGGCAAGCCTATACTCATCCAGAGGACATAATTAGAGGTTTCCAAAATTACTACCAGGTCCTGTACCAAGATGACAGTAATAAAAGCAGAGAAGAGGTATCTCAAGGCATGGCAGAGATGCTTGCCGATATTAACATTGGAGAGAGGCTGGATAGGCATACTAGAGAGGAGTTAGAGGCAGAAATTACACTAGAAGAAGTGCAACTCGCACTCTCAGGAATGGCTACAGGGAAGGCGGCAGGCCCTGACCGGATACCTCTTGAGGTGTACAAAATTCTGGGACCAGTTATAATACTCATGCTCTTGGATCTGTTTAGGGGTGTACAGTATAATGGGACTTCCCCCGAGTCTTGGAAAGAGACCGCCATTATAATTTTTCCCAAGAAAGGGAAGCCAGTGGATAATCCATCTTCCTATCGGCCGATCTCTTTGATCAACTCCGACACCAAAATTTATTCTAAAATTTTGGCTAATCGGCTAGGAGGGGTCATAGAGCATCTGGTATCCCCATGGCAACACAGGTTTATCCCAGGTAAGGGAACAACAGATCATACCCGTAGGGTCATCTCTCTTTTGATATTATAACCGGGGGGGACCAGATGGCTATGATCCTCCTGGATGCCGAAAAAGCCTTTGATCGGGTGTCTTGGGAGTTTTTATGGCAGATACTGGAACTGAAAGGCTTCGGCCCTTGGATCATAAAGGCTATTAAGGCAATGTACTATCAGCCAAAAGCCCGACTTCAACTTATGGGGAGGGAATCTGGTAGCATTAATATATCTAGGGGGACTAGACAGGGCTGCCCCTGCTCCCCCATTTTATTTGCTCTATATATTGATCCCCTAGTATCTAAGTTGCTACAGACCCGGAAGATTAAACCTATAATTACCAGTGGGTTTGAGACAAAAGTATTGGCCTACGCCGATGATATCGCGGTGGTAACCCCTACTCCTGCTGAGGCAATAGTAGAGATTAGTACGATTGCTGAGGACTGCGGTCTTCTATCGGGGTATGCGTTGAATGCTGGGAAAACTATAGTACTATGTACTGATAATATAGTTTTTAACGATCCCAAGAGAGTAACCTCCGAAGTGTATCTCGGGGTTCGAATAAGTGTCAAGGTGGACGAGATTTGTAGGATTAATTTTGATCCCTTGATAAAAAATATTGGGGATGAATTAAGGAGGGTCAACGGGCTACACTTATCTATTATTGGGAGGGGGAATTACCTAAAAATGACCATGCTACCTAAAATATTGTATCTGTTTCTGGCAATTCCGCTGGCTTTAGAAGACAATCTATTGAGGGCACTGGAATCAGCCTTCTCTAATTTTATATGGCAATATGGGAAGGTCAGAAGAGCATTGCGGTATTTAGCATTACCCCAAGACAGGGGAGGACTCGCAGTCCCTAATATCACCTTATATTATTGGGCAGCACTTTTACATCAGATGACCACCCTTTTATCGGTGAATCATACTAGGGAACCAGTACAGGGCGTAAAAATACCTACAATTTATGAACTATCGATAGGGAAGGAAGCCTCTGGGCTGTTACTGAGACAACTGGAACCCAGTTATTATAAAAAGGTACGGTTTAAAGTGATATATAGCTCATGGAAAATTTGGAAGCAGGTTTCTAAATTTATGGCAATTTCTAAATTTTCTAGATATACCCCCCTGTGGCGCTCGCCTCTATTGCCATACCTGGCCAACGATGATATGGGGAAAAAGTGGGAAAAATATGGGGTAGGAACAATAGGGGATTTTTGTGGGGGAGAACATGATTTTCAATTCTCGAGGCTACAACGGGTGTTTGGCGTTTTAGATAACCATTACTTTAAATTTGTCCAGATTAGAAATATTCTTACTTTATGGAGTCCTAGGATTAAGTTAGATAAGATTCCACTTTTGGAAGCAGTAACCAGGGAATCGAGCAGAATCAGAGATTTTTATAAAATACTTCTTGACAAATGCCCCGACGACCTGGAAAAAACTGAAGCATCCTGGGCAATAAAATTGGGAAACCCGGATGTTGATATCTATATGAGTCTCTCCTTAACCGCCAAAATCTTATTATCTTCAAACTTAAAAGCTCAACTCTATAAAACTATATGTAATCTTTACTTCACTCCTGCTAAACTTTATCTTTGGGGGAAAAGGGCTAAATGTCCTAGATGTGGGTCAGGACCTGCCACCTTGATTCATATGCTATATGATTGTGATAAATTGGCTCCATTGAAAGAAGGCCTGCTGGGCTTTTGGGAGGAACTATTTGGTCTTAGACTAGAATTAACCCCCACTCTGTTGGTCCTTGGATACGATAGTGCCTTGGGTCTTAATATTGAACAAGAATATGGTTTGTTTTTGGGGGCAGCGGTATTTAGGATACTATTAGCCGCTAGGTGGAAAGATGCTGATCCACCCAGTTTTCATATGTGGCTTGCGAGGCTCCTCGGAATTTACAAACAAGAGCTGGCAATTTATGCCTGTAGGGGCAAACAGGCCGGAGCCTGAGGGAGGAGGATCTGGGCTCATATGGCCGAATGGAGTAGAGACACAAGGAGGGAGCAGGGGGCTTAA
The DNA here is from genome assembly GCA_963921515.1 of Calotriton arnoldi. Lineage (NCBI taxonomy): Eukaryota > Metazoa > Chordata > Amphibia > Caudata > Salamandridae > Calotriton > Calotriton arnoldi. The sequence goes on along the minus strand of CAWUFW010022235.1, from coordinate 85,231 downwards.
ATCCAGCTGTATCCCATTGCGAATGCCCGGTCAATGTGGCTGTGGCCGTGGCTCTTTTTGCTTTATAATTTGTATAATTTTCATTAAGCTGTATCGAAATGTCTGCTGTTCTATTTGATCTTCTCAATGTAATATTTATTTACAGGTATTATTCCTTTTTTTCCTTTTTTTTTTTTTTTCTTTGTTTTTGTTGTTTTTTTTGGTCTCCTTCTTCTATGAATCTTATGTAATTGTAATTATACTTCTGGATATGCTTAAGAATTTTTTTTTTTTTTTTTTTAAAGTAAACCATGTTACTGTATATGCACTCTAACCTACAGATCTATACATGCTGGGTTTTCAGTTTGAATGTCATATATAAGATTTGAGGGTCTTCTATAGAGAGTCACTGTGGCCTAATGGTTAAGGTCTGAGACTCTACTCTCAAGGATAAGTGTTCAAGTCCTGGTGTTTCTTTATCTCTTCAATGAAAGGTGTAGGTAATGGTAACTTATTTGTTCAAGGTTGGAATTTTTCTTTCTTTTACCTTGTTTGAATAGATCTCTTTTTAAGTATGTATTATCCCAGAGAGGAAAAAATCCTCTTTATCTCTCTCTCCTACCCTTTCTCTGTCCTTCAATTCCACACTGTAAACCATTTTACTCTACGTGTAGTCTAACCTGCAGCACTGTATATGCTGGGTTTTCGGTTTGAATGTCATATATAAGTTTTGACGGTGCTTTACAGAGAGTCACTGTGGCCTAAGAGCGTGTAATTTACGCAGCTTGGGCGGTGTGTCTTTTACATATCCCAATAAGCCAAGCGTGGGAGAGTGGGCCAGCGACACCCCCAAGATGCTATGTAGTGATTTAAAAATCTGCTCCCAAAAGATAGCTATCTTGGGACAGTGCCACGCAATGTGAAGGAATGTAGCTGAGGCAGAACCACATCGCCAGCATTTATCATCATCTCGGATACCCATTCGGTGGAGGCTCACTGGAGTTCGGTAGTATCTATGCAGGTATTTGAAGTGAATCAATCTCAACTTATAATTCGGAGAAAGTTCTGAAAGTTGAGCACAGCAATAGGTCCACTGGGCCTCGGTCAGAGGTGTCTCCAACTCAGCATTCCAGTGGCTAAGCGACGTGGGCGTTACTATCGGGGCCGTAGCTTGCATGCGGGTATAGAGGCGCGTAATGAGTTTACGGGGAGATGGGAATTTCAGCAAGTTATCTAACGCAGGCAGGGTCGGCGGCAGCTTCGGGAATTCCTCCCAGAGGGCTCGGCACGCCGTGCGTATTTTGTGATATAGAAACATCTCGGAAAACGGTACCGCCTTCCCCTCGGGAGCCTCAGGGGGAGGTCTAAACTCATCACCTGGGTATAGGTCCTCGAACGTCTGAAGGGCCATTTTCTGAGCTAGAGTCTTGCTCATGCTGTCTTGTAAGCAAGGCATCATCGGGTTGTGAGATAAGGGGATAGAAGGTGCATATAGCAACGGGATCCCCGCTCTTTTGCGCAGTTCATCCCATGCCCAGCATTGAGTCCCAGCAGAGTCTATGTCACCTCTAGGGCGGCGTGCCTTTTGGTATAGCGCCACTTTGAGCGGGATGGGGGCCATCACATCTGTCTCGACCGCCACATGCGGTTGAAATGGGGTCGGGTGGACCCAATATTGCAAAAATTGTGCTTGTGCGCACAGCGCGTATAGCCGCATGTCAGGAGCCCCCAAACCACCTTGTCTCAGCGGGAGAGTCAGCAAATCCCATGAGGCACGAACCTGTTTACCAGCCCACGCCAGCATGGTCAGCAGTGTCTGAAGTGTATTAAAAAATTGTTTAGTGAGTGGGAGTGGTACATTAACAAATAAATATAAGAATTTTAGCAAAATAATCATTTTAGCTAGGGCAATCCTGCCAGCTAGCGACAGTGGCAATTGAGCCCACACTTTTACCTTTTCTTCCAACCACATAATAGTTCGGCCATAATTTAGGCACCACACCTCCTGCATATCTCGGCTGATCCAAACCCCTAAATATTTAACCTCGGCAGCCTCCCAGCGCAATGGGAACTCCGACGTCACCGGGGGGGTGCCATCCGTTAGCGGAAATATCACAGATTTGGCCCAATTGACAAATACACCCGAGAGTCCGCCAAATCGTATGAATTCCCTCAATATCGGATCCAAGTTCTCAGCAGGGTTGACAACGTATAGCGTGATGTCGTCCGCATATAAGGAGATAAGCAAGCTACGAGACCTGAATCCGATACCTCGTGCAGTATGGTGTTGTCGAATGCGGGCGGCCAGGGGTTCCATTGCAATCGCAAAAAGCAATGGGGATAAGGGACACCCCTGTCTAGTGCCACGGGATATCCGGAAGGGGCTTGAAAGCACATCGTTCACTCGGACCCGTGCTGTGGGTAAAGTGTACAGCAACCGGATGCGGTTCATGAAAAGTGGACTGAATCCCATGCGTTTTAAAATAGAGAAGAGAAAGGACCATTCAAGCGTATCAAGCGCCTTAGTGGCATCTAAAAATACCACCGCGGCCTTTTCGTCTGGGTGCAAGTAGTGTAACACCGAAAATATAGTCCGTAAATTATGAGAAGTCGATCTCCCCGGGTTAAATCCCGACTGATCTGGTAGCGCTATTATTGGTAGGAGTGGCTGTAATCTATTGGCGATTAGTTTCGCTAGGATTTTAACATCCACATTGATCATAGAGAGTGGGCGTTAGGAGTTCAGCTCCTCCCCTGGTTTCCCAGGCTTTAAAAGTGTCAGAATCATCGCCTCTCTCATGGACTGTGGTAGCACGCCTAGCTCCAGCGCCTCCTCATACATCGCTAGCAACCTAGGTGCCAGTTCCTCAACATAAGTTTTATAAAATGATGTAGTTAGGCCATCGGGGCCCGGAGCTTTCCCTAAGGGCAAACCTTTGATAACCTGAGCCACATCTTCCACTGTAAATGGGAGGTCCATATATTCTCTATGGGAGTTGTTGAACCAGACCAGTGCCAAGGAGTCGAGGAATGACTGCAGCTCCCCCTCACATGTCCCCTGAGTAGTCGTGTACCGCCTGGAATAAAATGCGGAGAATTCTTCAGACACCTCCATGTGGCCCCTAACCATATCGCCCCGCGGAGTTCGGATCTCATGGATAAATGCCGCCGTATTAGATGGTCGAAGCATGCCCGCTAATGTGCGCCCCGGCCTGTCCCCCTCCCCATATCGCCGAGCTTCTGCATATTTACCTAGAAATTTCGTTTCGCGCTGCGCCTCTTCAGCGTAGTCTAATAATAGAGATTTCAGGGTTTGTGCAGTGAGGGGGTCATTGGTGGAGTAAAAGGTGCCTTCTAATACTTTAATCCGGGTTTCCAGGGAGGCAAGTGTGTTCCGAATGGCCTTTAGCACCCCCGCCTGTCTCGCTATGCATTGTCCTCTGATCACCACCTTGAAAGCCTCCCAAAGTGATGCTTCTGTATCCACAGAGCCTAGGTTATTAACAAAATAGTCAGTAATGTCCCCCCTTATCTCCTCCTTAAAGGCCTCATCTAGCATGGAGTGCGGTGGGAGATGCCATGTGAATGCACAGGGGAGTGATCCCGGGGAGTGATCCCGGGAGCAGCAATCTCAGCAAGCATGGGGCGTGATCTGACAGTGTGCGCGGTAAGTGCGAGATATCAGTGGTCCAAGCCACAACGTCTCTGGAGACTAACCAAAAGTCCAAGCGGGACCACGCATTGTGATGGTCAGATATACATGTTCCCTCCGCCACCAATGGATTTCTATTACGCCATATGTCCACTAGGTCCCCATCTGTAGTTATGGAATGCAAAGCGGCACTAGCTGCCGGGTGTAAGGAGCGAGCGACTCCCCTCCTGTCCATGGCATCATCCAATATAGCATTAAAATCTCCACCCCATAACACAGTGTCATAGCCAGTCGCCTTGATTCTGGACCCTATGTCCTGAAAGAATTTGGGGGAGTCTATGTTCGGACCGTAAATTGCTGCAATTACCAGGAAACCCCTCCCAGCAGACCACATATAATGACAAACCTCCCCTCGGGATCTCTGTGTACTTCTCGCTCGCGCCAGTCTATCCCCCGCAGAACCAGCACAGCCACACCTCTAGCGTAATTAGAATATATGGAGGAATATGCGTGTCCCCATCTGCGATGCCGCAGTCTCTGAGACCGTGTGGCGTTTAAATGCGTCTCCTGTAGCAGACAGACGTCGATGTTGTGTCTAGTTAAATAAGCATGTACCAGTCTTGACTTACGGCTGTCATTTAACCCTCGGATGTTCCACGTTAGCAAATTCAGTGGCTGTGCGTGGTCTTGTCTATATGGATTCTTACTGCGTGGACTAGGGGCGCAGTGTGTGCAATGAGCAAAACACAAGGTGTGTACCCTGACCAATATCCAGTATTTGTACTGACTCCAACCGAAGAAACAATACCCGCTACCCACCCACCACCCACTCCAACCCCCCAATCAGGTTGCAGCATAACCCCCCCTAAAAAACTAGAAACAACATAGACTTCGTAAAATAAGAGGGAAACTCCCCATGGGGGCGTAGTGGCTTCAGCAATCAACCCCGTGTTAACAGGGTGGCTGGGATTACTTCAGTGTACGCTGCAAGCCCACCTCGACATCTTCAGGTTAATCAACTATCTGAAACAAATAGAGTTGCAAAGACCCACAGTCATATATCTAGAAGATATCACATAGTTCGGAGACTCATTGAATGAGGCACTTAGACCTGCGGAGAGCGATGTCAAAAATCAGTAATTATCGCTGAGTTGGCCAGATGTCGACGCAGCAGCTTCTCGAGAATCTTTGCCCTTCCTCCCCCCGACGTGTTTGGCGAATTTCAGGGCAGATTTGGCATCAGTGAAATAATGCGCTGTACCATCATATGAAACCTTTAACTTAGCAGGATAGAGCAAGGAGTATGAAATTTGCGCCTGTAAAAGAATGCGCTTGGCCGGGAGGAATTCGCGTCTCGCCGCTTGCACAGTTGGAGTGAAATCTGGATAAAGTGAAATGTTATTACCCTGATAGGATAGCTGGCCTTTTTCCCTTGCCATTCTCAAAACATTGTCCCGGTCTTGATAGTTCAACAATTTGGCCAAAATCGGTCTTGGCGGCGCTCCCACTGGAGGTTTCTGGCCAAATGATCTGTGTGCCCTTTCCACTATGAAAACAGGAGACAGATGGGGGTCGAACAGCGCATGCAGGAGATCCGCTACATAGGTCTCCATCTTGGTGATAGCGGTGGTCTCCGGAACACCAGTAATGCGTAGGTTGTTTCTCCGTGACCGCGCCTCCAAATCGTCATTTTTGGCGCGGATGACCACTAGAAGTTTGTCCATATGCAACAGCTGCTCCTTAGTTGCCATTTGAAATTCGTGAAATTTGGTGTGTTGATTTTCCAGTACATCTAATCGATTTTCATGAACAGTGACCTGAGCTTTGACTGAGTCCAGCTGTGTGGTCAGGGTGTCCAATTTGGAGTCGATATTCCTCAGGCTGGACCGCATCTCCAACATGAGGGTACGCAGGTCCTCTCCTTGGTCATCAGGGTGTGTCTCTAGGTGCTCCTCCATTGGTGTATCCGAGGGTGGATCAGTGTGGCGTGTGGAGCGCTTATCGAACGTGATCTTCGGTTGTTTGGCATCTTGTTTGCCCATGTTTCAGTATCTGGGTAGAAAGCGCCCGAGCAGACAGGAGTTCACAGCCGCAATCGATTCTCAAGGTTCCGCGGCCGTCAGCCCGCTTCTCGCGGGTAACTCAGCACAAGGCGCACGTTTTCAGCCTGTCTCAGCGCAGATGGTCCCCAATCCGCCCAAAGCGCTGGACATCCGCAAGTATCTACACCTTCAGACCGATACACACCACCCGAGACCACCAGGTGCAATCCCGGAGACAGGCCAGCTCAATCCTCTTTAACCTCGGCCAACAACAGGAGCAGGATCTCAGGGGAACAAACTCACCGCGAGTAGTGGTGGGTAGGTCAGCTTTGGGGCCCCACTCAGCCAGCCAGGAGTTCGGGCAAGTGTCGTAGTGCCTCCCAGGACTGCGTCGCCAGAGCACCCCAAGGTAGGTAGGCCAGATCCCCCGCGCTCTCACCAGGTCCGTCCGGTGCGCAGTAGTCGGCGCGGGTGCCAGGGCGATTATGCAGCAGTCTCTCTCGGGCCTCGGCTCCTCCACCCCGCAAATTTACCTTTATAAGTATCGTGGGCAGGGAAGTCGACCAGAGCGCTCAGCGACCCGCCGGGGGCACGGCCTCCCCGGCTCCACACCGGCCTCAACAACGCAGGATTTCCCCCTCCGTGATGGCCTATTCCCAGAGCCAAGGGGAACAAGGCGGCAGCGTAATTGCGGCTGTCACTTCAGGCACCCGACCTCACCCAGCACCTTGCGGGGCCTAGCAGCAGGTAGGAATCGCTAAGGGCGCCGAGCTGTCCACGCGGCGTATGTCTTCCCTCACCTCCTCTCTGGCCGTAGAGCATCTAAGATGGCGGCGGCAGGCCGCTGCGTTCGCGCCGAGCTCACCGTATTTTCCAGTAGCACTCATCCGCCGGTATCGAGTGGATCTGATACCAGTAGTACTGTTCACATGGCACCTCTCGTCGCTCACATATCCAGCAGCAGCAGCGGGCTGGGTTTCGCAGGGCTTTCTCGTCTCCACCTCCGAATCTCGGCCTGTGTTTCCACCGCACCCCCGGACTCGAGTTGTAGGACGGCCGCTGTCCGCGGCTACCGTGGAGATGGGGCTCCCCGGCAAGAGGCAGTGTCTCTGTTCCGCACGTTGCAGAGCTCATACGGATCACAGATTTTGCAGCAACTCGATCTGCTGTGGGTCAGGCATTCAGGGACATCGAGCACAGGCTCACCACGTCACCTCAGAAACGGATTAAAAGAGGATTATTAACCCAGCCGGCGGAGCGCACTCAAAGAGCGGCCATTCCGCTGCTCGGCAGACCACGCCCCCCGGGTTTTCGGTTTGAATGTCATATATAAGTTTTGAGTGCCTTCTATAGAGACTCACTGTGGCCTAATGGTTAAGGTCTGAGACTCTTACTCTCAAGGTTAAGTGTTCAATTCCTGGTGTTTCAATGTCTGTTCAAAAAAAGGTGTAGGTACTGGTAACTTACTTTTTCAAGGTTGGAATTTTTCTTTCTTTTACCTTGTTTGAATAGATCTCTTTTTAAGTATGTATTATCCCAGAGAGGAAAAAATCCTCTTTATCTCTCTCTCCTACCCTGTCTCTGTCCTTCAATTCCACACTGTAAACCATTTTACTCTACGTGTAGTCTAACCTGCAGCACTGTATATGCTGGGTTTTCGATTCGAATGTCATATATAAGTTTTGACAATGATCTATAAAGAGTCACTGTGGCCTAGTGGTGAAGGTCTCAGTCTTTCATCTGCAAGGTTGTGGGTTCAGTTCCTTGTGTTTCAATGGCTTTATTTTTTCAGATAAAGAAGTAAGCAATTGTAATTTATTTGACTGAGGTTGCAATTTTTTTTTTCTTTTACCTTTTTTCAATAGATCTCTTTTTAAGTATATATTACACCACAGAGGAAAAATCCTTTCTATCTCTCTCACCCACCCTGTCTCTGTCCTTCCATTCCACACTGTAAACCATGTTACTGTATATGCACTCTAACCTACAGCTCATATATGCTGGGTTTTCGGTTTGAATGTCATATATAAGTTTTGAGGGTCTTCTATAGAGAGTCCCTAATGGTTAAGGTCTGAGACTCTACTCTCAAGGTTAAGTGTTCAATTCTTGCTGTTTCTCTGTCCCTTGAATGAAAGGAGTAGATAATGGTAACTTACTTGACCAAGGTTGGAATTTTTCTTTCTTTTACCTTGTTTGAATAGATCTCTTTTTAAGTATGTATTGCCCCAGAGAGGAAAAAATCCTCTTTATCTCTCTCTCCTACCCTTTCTCCGTCCTTCAATTCCACACTGTAAACCATTTTACTCTACGTGTACTCTAACCTGCAGCACTGTATATGCTGGGTTTTCGGTTTGAATGTCATATATAAGTTTTGAGGGTGCTCTACAGAGAGTCACTGTGGCCTAATGGTTAAGGTCTGAGACTTTTATTGTCAGGTGTAAGTGTTCAATTCCTGGTGTTTCAGTGTTTATGTCTCCTCAATGAAAGGAGTAGGCAATGGTTATTTACTTGACTAAAGTTGGATTTTTTTCTTTTACCTTGTTTTAATAGATCTCTTTTTAAGTATATATTACCCCACAGAGGAAAAATCCTCTTTATCTCTCTCTCCCACCCTGTCTCTGTCCTTCAATTCCACACTGTAAACCATTTTACTGTATGTGCACTCTAACCTACAGCTCTATATATGCTGGGTTTTCAGTTTGAATGTCATATATAAGTTTTGATGGTCTCCTATAGAGAGTCACTGTGGCCTAATGGTTAAGGTCTGAGACCCTAACTTTCAAGATTAAGTGTTCAATTCCTGGTGTTTCAATAAAAGGTGTAGGTAATGGTAACTTACTTGTTCAAGGTTGGAATTTTTCTTTCACCTTGTTTGAATAGATCTCTTTTTAAGTATGTATTATCCCAGAGAGGAAAAAATCCTCTTTATCTCTCTCTCCTACCCTGTCTCTGTCCTTCACTTCCACACTGTAAACCATTTTACTCTACATGTAGTCTAACCTGCAGCCCTGTATATGCTGAGTTTTCGATTCGAATGTCATATATAAGTTCTTGACAATGATCTATAGAGAGTCCCTGTGGCCTAGTGGTTAAGGTCTCAGTCTTTCATCTTCATTGTTGAAGGTTCAATTCCTTGTGTTTCAATGGCTTTATTTTTTCAGATAAAGAAGTAAGCAATTGTAATTTATTTGACTAAGGTTGGATTTTTTTTTCTTTTACCCTTCTTCAATAGATCTCTTTGTAAGTATGTATTACCCCAGAGAGGAATAAATCCTTTCTATCTCTCTATCCCACCCTGTCTCTGTCCTTCCATTCCACACTGTAAACCATGTTACTGTATATGCACTCTAACCTACAGCTCCATATAAGCTGGGTTTTCGGTTTGAATGTCATATATAAGTTTTGAGGGTCATCTAAAGAGAGTCAGTGTGGCCTAATGGTTGAGGTCTGAGACTCTACTCTCAAGGATAAGTGTTCAATTCCGGGTGTTTCAATGTCTGTTCAATAAAATGTGTAGTTAATAGTAACTTACTCATTCAAGGTTGGAATTTTTCTTTCTTTTACCTTGTTTGAATAGATCTCTTTTTAAGTATGTATTATCCCAGAGAGGAAAAAATCCTCTTTATCTCTCTCTCCTACCCTGTCTCTGTCCTTCACTTCCACACTGTAAACCATTTTACTCTACGTGTAGTCTAACCTGCAGCACTGTATATGCTGGGTTTTCGATTTGAATGTCATATATAAGTTTTGACCATGATTTATAGAGAGTCTCTGTGGCCTAGTGGTTAAGGTTGCAGTCTCTCACCATCGCGTTTGAGGGTTCAGGTCCTTGTCTTTCAAGGGCATTGTTTTTTCAGTTAAAGATGTAAGCAATTGTAATTTATTTGACTAAGGTTGGATTTTTTTTTCTTTTACCCTTTTTCAATAGATTTCTTTTTAAGTATGTATTACCCCAGAGAGGAAAAAATCCTTTCTATCTCTCTCACCCACCCTGTCTCTGTCCTTCCATTCCACACTGTAAACCATGTTACTGTATATGCACTCTAACCTACAGCTCCAAATAGGCTGGGTTTTCGGTTTGAATGTCATATATAAGTTTTGAGGGTTTACTATATAGAGTCCCTGTGGCCTAATGGGTAAGGTCTGAGACTCTACTCTCAAGGTTAAGTGTTCAATTCCTGGTGTTTCTCTGTCCCTTGAAAGAAAGGTGTAGATAATGGGAACTTACTTGACTAAGGTTGGAATTTTTCTTTCTTTTACCTTGTTTGAATAGATCTCTTTTTAAGTATGTATTACCCCGGAGAGGAAAAAATCCTCTTTATCTCTCTCTCCTACCCTTTCTCTGTCCTTCAATTCCACACTGTAAACCATTTTACTCTACGTGTACTCTAACCTGCAGCACTGTATATGCTGGGTTTTCGGTTTGAATGTCATATATAAGTTTTGAGGGTGCTCTAGAGACAGTCACTGTGGCCTAATTGTTAAGGTCTGAGACTCATATTCTCATTTGTAAGTGTTCAATTCTTGGTGCTTCAGTGTTTATGTCTCCTCAATGAAATGAGTAGGCAATGGTTATTTACTTGACTAAAGTTGTTTTTTTTTCTTTTACCTTGTTTTAATAGATCTCTTTTTAAGTATATATTACCCCACAGAGGAAAACTCCTCTTTATCTCTCTCTCCCACCCTGTCTCTGTCCTTCCATTCCACACTGTAAACCATGTTACTGTATGTGCACTCTAACCTACAGCTCTATATATGCTGGGTTTTCGGTTTAAATGTCATATATAAGTTTTGATGGTCTCTTATAGAGAGTCACTGTGGCCTAATGGTTAAGGCCTAAGACTCTATCTTTCAAGGGTAAGTGTTCAATTCCTGCTGTTTCAATGTCTGTTCAATAAAAGGTGTAGGTAATTTACTTGTTCAAGGTTGGAATTTTTTTTTCTTTTACCTTGTTTGAATAGATTTCTTTTTAAGTATGTATTGCCCCAGAGAGGAAAAAATCCTCTTTATCAATCAATCAATCAATCACAGAATTTGTAAAGCGCGCTACTTACCCGCGAGGGTCTCAAGGCGCTGGGGAGAAAAAAAAAGGGGGGGGTGCTGCTACTGGTCGAACAACCAGGTCTTGAGTAGCCTCCTGAAGGTCAGCATGTCTTGAGTCTGTCGTAGGCTTAGTGGAAGGGTGTTCCAGGTCTTGGTGGCGAGGTGGGAGAAGGATCTGCCGCTGGTGGTAGTTCTTCGAATGCGAGGGACGGTGGCGAGGGAGAGGTCGGCAGAGCGGAGTTGGCGGTTGGGGACGTAGAAGAGGAGTTGTCTGTTGAGGTAGGCTGGGCCAGTCTTGTGGAGTGCCTTGTGTGCGTGGATGAGGAGTTTGAAGGAGATTCTCCTGTCGACGGGGAGCCAGTGCAGGTTCCTCAGGTGGGGGGTGATGTGGCTGTGGCGTGGTACATCGAGGATCAGGCGTGCGGAGGCGTTTTGTATGCGTTGCAGTCGCTTGATGAGCTTGGCCGGGGCTCCTGCGTAGAGGGCGTTCCCATAGTCAAGTCTGCTACTGACGAGGGCCGGGGTGACTGTTATTCTTGTGTCTGTCGGGATCCACCTGTAGATCTTGCGAAGCATGCGGAGGGTGTTGAAGCAGGAGGATGAGACTGCGTTGACTTGCCTGGCCATGGAGAGTGTTGAGTCAAGGATGACTCCCAGGTTGCGTGCATGGTCGGTGGGTGTCGGGGCTGCTCCCAGCATCGTTGGCCACCAGGAGTCATCCCAGGCTGAGGGGTTGGAGCCGAGGATGAGGACCTCTGTCTTCTCCGTGTTCAGTTTTAGTCGGCTGATCTTCATCCAATCGGTGACGGCCTTCATTCCTTCATGGAGGTTGGATTTGGCGGCGAGGGGTCCTTGGTGAGGGAGAGGATCAGTTGAGTGTCGTCGGCGTAGGAGATTATGTTGAGGTCGTGCTGTCTGGCGATGCGTGCGAGCGGGGCCATGTAGATGTTGAACAGTGTTGGGCTGAGGGACGATCCCTGGGGTACGCCGCAGATGATCTCAGAGGCTTTGGATTGGAATGGTGGGAGGCGGACTCTCTGGGTTCTGCCGGTGAGGAAGGAGGTGGCCCATTCCAGGGCCTTGTCTCGAATCCCTGCGTCGTGGAGGCATGCACGTAGAGTGCGGTGGCAGACAGTGTCGAAGGCGGCAGAGAGGTCCAGCAGGATGAGGGCTGCGGTCTCACCGTTGTCCAGCAGGATCCTGATGTCGTCGGTGGCGGCGATGAGGGCAGTCTCAGTGCTGTGGTTGCTGCGGAACCCCGATTCGGATGGGTCCAGGATGCTGTTTTCTTCGAGGTATCGGGTTAGCTGTTTGTTGACGATCTTCTCGTTGACCTTGGCTGGGAACGGAAGCAGGGAGATGGGCCGGAAGTTCTCTCTCTCCTACCCTTTCTCTCTCCTTCAATTCCACACTGTAAACCATTTTACTCTACGTGTACTCTAACCTGCAGCACTGTATATGCTGGGTTTTCAGTTTGAATGTCTCCTCAATGAAAGGAGTAGGCAATGCTTATTTACTTGACTAAAGTTGGATTTTGTTTTCTTTTACCTTGTTTTAATAGATCTCTTTTTAAGTATATATTACCCCACAGAGGAAAAATCCTCTTTATCTCTCTCTCCCACCCTGTCTCTGTCCTTCAATTCCACACTGTAAACCATGTTAAGGTATGTGCAATCTAACCTACAGCTCTATATATGATGGGTTTTCGGATTGAATGTCATATATATGTTTTGATGGTCTTTTATAGAGAGTCACTGTGGCCTAATGGTTAAGGTCTGAGACTCTAACTTTCAAGGTTAAGTGTTCAATTCTTGGTGTTTCTCTGTCCCTTGAATGAAAGGTGTAGATAATGGTAACTTACTTGACCAAGGTTGGAATTTTTCTTTCTTTTACCTTGTTTGAATAGACCTCTTTTTAAGTATGTATTATCCCAGAGAGGAAAAAATCCTCTTTATCTCTCTCTCCTACCCTTTCTCCGTCCTTCAATTCCACACTGTAAACCATTTTACTCTACGTGTTCTCTAACCTGCAGCACTGTATATGCTGGGTTTTCGGTTTGAATGTCATATATAAGTTTTGACGGTGCTTTACAGAGAGTCACTGTGGCCTAATGGTTAAGGTCTGAGACTCTTTTTCTCAGGCGTAAGTGTTCAATTTCTGGTGTTTCAGTGTATATGTCTCCTAAATGAAAGGAGTAGGCCATGGTTATTTACTTGACTAAAGATGGATTTTTTTTTCTTTTACCTTGTTTTAATAGATCTCTTTTTAAGTATATATTACCCCACAGAGGAAAAATCCTTTTTATCTCTCTCTCCCACCCTGTCTCTGTCCTTCCATTCCACACTGTAAACCATGTTACTGTATGTGCACTCTAACCCTCAGCTCTATATATGCTGGGTTTTCGGTTTGAATGTCATATATAAGTTTTGAGTGTTTTCTATAGAGAGTCACTGTGTCCTAATGGTTAAGGTCTGAGACTCTAACTTCCAATGTTAAGTGTTCAATTCCTTGTGTTTCAATGACTGTTCAATAAAAGGTGTAGGTAATGGTAACTTACCTGGTTCAAGGTTCGACTTTTTCTTTCTTTTAAATTGTTTGAATAGATCTCTTTTTAAGTATGTATTATCCCAGAGGAAAAAATCCTCTTTATCTCTCTCTCCTATCCTGTCTCTGTCCCTCACTTCCACACTGTAAACCATTTTACTCTAAGTGTAGTCTAACCTGCAGCACTGTATATGCTGGGTTTTCGATTCGAATGTCATATATAAGTTTTGACGAAGATCTATAGAGAGTAAATGTGGCCTAGTGGTTAAGGTCTCAGTCTTTCATCTTCATTGTTGAAGGTTCAATTCCTTGTGTTTAAATGGCTTTACTTTGTCAGATAAAGAAGTAAGCAATTGTAATTTATTTGATTGAGGTTGGAATTTTTTTTTTCTTTTACCTTTTTTCAATAGATCTCTTTTTAAGTATGTATTACCCCGGAGAGGAAAAAATCCTTTCTATCTCTCTCTCCCACCCTGTCTCTGTCCTTCCATTCCACACTGTAAACTATGATACTGTATGTGCGCTCTAATCTACAGCTCTATATATGCTGGGTTTTCGGTTTGAATGTCATATATAAGTTTTGAGGGTCTTTTATAGAGAGTCCCTGTGGCCTAATGGTTAAGGTCTGAGACTCTTACTCTCAAGGATAAGTGTTCAATTTCTGGTGTTTTAATGTCTGTTCAATGAAAGGTGTAGGTACTCGTAACTTACTTGTTCAAGGTTGGACTTTTTCTTTCTTTTACCTTGTTTGAATAGATCTCTTTTTAAGTATATATTACCCAACAGAGGAAACATCCTCTTTATCTCTCTCTCCTACCCTGTCTCTGTCCTTCCATTCCACACTGTAAACCATGTTACTGTATGTGCACTCTAACCTACAGCTCTATGTATGCTGGGTTTTCGGTTTGAATGTCATATATAAGTTTTGATGGTCTCCTATAGCGAGTCACTGTGGCCTAATGGTTAAGGTCTGAGACTCTAACTTTCAAGGTTAAGTGTTCAATTCCTGGTGTTTCAATGTTTGTTCAATACAAGGTGTAGGTAATGGTAACTTACTTGTTCAAGGTTGGAATTTTTCTTTCTTTTACCTTGTTTGAATAGATCTCTTTTTAAGTATGTATTATCCCAGAGAGGAAAAAATCCTCTTTATCTCTCTCTCCTACCCTGTCTCTGTCCTTCAATTCCACATTGTAAACCATTTTACTCTACGTGTAGTCTAACCTGCAGCACTGTATATGCTGGGTTTTCGGTTTGAATGTCATATATAAGTTTTGAGGGCCTATTATAGAGAGTCACTGTAGCCTAATGGTTAAGGTCTGAGACTCTTACACTCAAAGTTAAGTGTTCAATTCCTGGTGTTTCAATGTCTGTTCAATAAAAGGTGTAGGTAAGGTAACTTACTTATTCAAGTTTGGAATTTTTCCTTCTTTTACCTTGTTTGAATAGATCTCTTTTTAAGTATGTATTATCCCAGAGAGGAAAAAATCCTCTTTATCTCTCTCTCCTACCCTGTCTCTGTCCTTCAATTCCACACTGTAAACCATTTTACTCTACGTGTAGTCTAACCTGCGGCACTGTATATGCTGGGTTTTCGATTCGAATGTCATATATAAGTTTTGACAAAGATCTATAGTGAGTCACTGTGGCCTAGTGGTTAAGGTCTCAGTCTTTCATGTTCAAGCTTGAGGGTTCAATTCCTTGTGTTTCAATGGCTTTATTTTTTCAGATAAAGAAGTAAGCAATTGTAATTTATTTACCTGAGGTTGGAATTTTCTTTTTCTTATACCTTTTTTCAATAGATCTCTTTTTAAGTATGTATTACCCCTGAGAGGAAAAAATCCTTTCTATCTCTCTCTCCCACCCTGTCTCTGTCCTTCCATTCCATACTGTAAACTATGATACTGTATGTGCGCTCTAATCTACAGCTCTATATATGCTGGGTTTTCGGTTTGAATGTCATATATATGTTTTGAGGGTTTTCTATAGAGAGTCCCTGTGTCCTAATGGTTAATGTCTGAGACTCTTACTCTCAAGGTTAAGTGTTCAATTCCTGGTGTTTTAATGTCTGTTCAGTGAAAGGTGTAGTTACTGGTAACATACTTGTTCAAGGTTGGAATTTTTCTTTCTTTTACCTTGTTTGAATAGATCTCTTTTTAAGTATGTATTATCCCAGAGAGGAAAAAATCCTCTTTATCTCTCTCTCCTACCCTGTCTCTGTCCTTCAATTCCACACTGTAAACCATTTTACTCTACGTGTAGTCTAACCTGCAGCACTGTATATGCTGGGTTTTCGATTTGAATGTCATATATAAATTTTGACGATGATCTATAGAGAGTCACTGTGGCCTAGTGGTTAAGGTCGCAGTCTCTCACCATCACGTTAGAGGGTTCAGGTCCTTGTCTTTCAAGGGCTTTGTTTTTTCAGTTAAAGATGTAAGCAATTGTAATTTATTTGACTAAGGTTGGATTTTTTTTTCTTTTACCCTTTTTCAATAGATTTCTTTTTAAGTATGTATTACCCCAGAGAGGAAAAAATCCTTTCTATCTCTCTCACCCACCCTGTCTCTGTCCTTCCATTCCACACTGTAAACCATGTTACTGTATATGCACTCTAACCTACAGCTCCATATATGCTGGGCTTTCGGTTTGAATGTCATATATAAGTTTTGAGGGTCTTCTATAGAGAGTCCCTGAGGCTTAATGGTTAAGGTCTGAAACTCTTACTCTCAAGGTTAAGTGGTCAATTCCTGGTGTTTTAATGTCTGTTCAATGAAAGGTGTAGGTACTCTTAACTTACTTGTTCAAGGTTGGAATTTTACTTTCTTTTACCTTGTTTGAATAGATCTCTTTTTAAGTATATATTACCCCACAGAGGAAAAATCCTCTTTATCTCTCTCTCCTACCCTGTCTCTGTCCTTCCATTCCACACTGTAAACCATGTTACTGTATGTGCACTCTAACCTACAGCTCTATGTATGCTGGGTTTTCGGTTTGAATGTCATATATAAGTTTTGATGGTCTCCTATAGAGAGTCACTGTGGCCTAATGGTTAAGGTCTGAGACTCTAACTTTCAAGGTTAAGTGTTCAATTCCTGGTGTTTTAATGTCTGTTCAATAAAAGGTGTAGGTAATGGTAACTTACTTGTTCTCAAGGTTGTAATTTTTCTTTCTTTTACCTTGTTTGAATAGATTTCTTTTTAAGTATGTATTATCCCAGAGAGGAAAAAATCCTCTTTATCTCTCTCTCCTACCATGTCTCTGTCCTTCAATTCCACATTGTAAACCATTTTACTCTACGTGTAGTCTAACCTGCAGCACTGTATAAGCTGGGTTTTCGGTTTGAATGTCATATATAAGTTTTGAGGGCCTACTATAGAGAGTCACTGTAGCCTGATGTTTAATTTCTGAGACTCTTACTCTCAAAGTTAAGTGTTCAATTCCTGGTGTTTCAATGTCTGTTCAATAAAAGGTGTAGGTAAGGTAACTTACTTATTCAAGTTTGGAATTTTTCCTTCTTTTACCTTGTTTGAATAGATCTCTTTTTAAGTATGTATTATCCCAGAGAGGAAAAAATCCTTTCTATCTCTCTCTCCCACCCTGTCTCTGTCCTTCCATTCCACACAGTAAACCATGTTACTGTATGTGCGCTCTAATCTACAGCTCTATATATGCAGGGTTTTCGGTTTGAATGTCATATATAAGTTTTGAGGGTCTTCTATAGAGAGTCCCTGTGGCCTTATGGTTAAGGTCTGAGACTCTACTCTCAAGGTTAAGTGATCAATTCCTGTTGTTTCTCTGTTCCTTCAATGAAAGGTATAGTTAATGGTAACTTACTTGACAAAGGTTGGAATTTTTGTTTATTTTACCTTGTTTGAATACATCTCTATTTAAGTATGTATTGCCCCAGAGAGGAAAAAATCCTCTTTATCTCTCTCTCCTACCCTGTCTCTGTCCTTCACTTCCACACTGTAAACCATTTTACTGTACGTGTAGTCTAACCTGCAGCACTGTATATGCTGGGTTTTCGATTTGAATGTCATATATAAGTTTTGACGATGATCTATAGAGAGTCCCTGTGGCCTAGTGGTTAAGGTCACAGTCTCTCATGTTTGAGGGTTCAGGTCCTTGTGTTTCAAGAGCGTTGTTTTTTCAGTTAAAGATGTAAGCAATTGTAATTTATTTGACTAAGGTTGGATTTTTTTTTCTTTTACCTTGTTTTAATAGATCTCTTTTTAAGTATGTATTACCCCACAGAGGAAAAATCCTCTTTATCTCTCTCCCACCCTGAGTCTGTCCTTCCATTCCACACTGTAAACCATGTTACTGTATGTGCGCTCTAACCTACAGCTCTATATATGCTGGGTTTTCGGTTTGAATGTCTTATATAAGTTTTGAGGGTCTTTTATAAAGACTCCCTGTGGCCTAATGTTTAAGGTCTGAGACTCTTACTCTCAAGTTTAAGTGTTCAATTCCTGGTGGTTCTATGTCTGTTCATAAAAAGGTGTAGGTACTGGTAACTTACTTGTTCAAGATTGGAATTTTTCTTTCTTTTACCTTGTTTGAATAGATCTCTTTTTAAGTATGTATTATCCCAGAGAGGAAAAAATCCTCTTTATCTCTCTCTCCTACCTTGTCTCTGTCCTTCAATTCCACACTGTAAACCATTTTACTCTACGTGTAGTCTAACCTGCAGCACTGTATATGCTGGGTTTTCGATTTGAATGTCATATATAAGTTTTGAGGGTGCTCTGCAGAGAGTCACTGTGGCCAAATGGTTAAGGTTTGAGACTCTTATTCTCAGGTGTAAGTTTTCAATTCCTGGTGTTTCAGTGTTTATATCTCCTCAATGAAAGGAGTAGGCAATGGTTATTTACTTGACTAAAGTTGGATTTTTCTTTCTTTTACCTTGTTTTAATAGATCTCTTTTTAAGTATGTATTACCCCAGAGAGGAAAAAATCCTCTTTATCTCTCTCTCCTACACTGTCTCTGTCCTTCAATTCCACACTGTAAACCATTTTACTCTACTTGTAGTCTAACCTGCAACACTGTATATGCTGGGTTTTCGATTTGAATGTCATATATAAGTTTTGACGATAATCTATAGAGAGTCACTGTGGCCTAGTGGTTAAGGTTGCAGTCTCTCACCATCACGTTTGAGGGTTCAGGTCCTTGTGTTTCAAGGGCATTGTTTTTTCAGTTAAAGATGTAAGCAATTGTAATTTATTTGACTAAGGTTGGATTTTTTTTTCTTTTACCCTTTTTCAATAGATCTCTTTTTAAGTATGTATTGCCCCAGAGAGGAAAAAATCCTTTCTATCTCTCTCACCCTGTCTCTGTCCTTCCATTCCACACTGTAAACCATGTTACTGTATATGCACTCTAACCTACAGCTCCATATATGCTGGGTTTTCGGTTTGAATGTCATATATAAGTTTTGAGGGTCTTCTATAGAGAGTCCCTATGGCCTAATGGTTAAGGTCTGAGATTCTACTCTCAAGGTTAAGTGTTCAATTCCTGGTGTTTCAATGTCTGTTCAAATGAAAGGTGTACGTACTGGTAACTTACTTGATTCAAGGTATGAATTGTTCTTTCTTTTACCTTGTTTGAATAGATCTCTTTTTAAGTATGTATTATCCCAGAGAGGAAAAAATCCTCTTTATCTCTCTCTCCTACCCTGTCTCTGTCCTTCAATTCCACACTGTAAACCATTTTACTCTACGTGTAGTCTAACCTGCAGCACTGTATATGCTGGGTTTTCGATTTGAATGTCATATATAAGTTTTGACGATGATCTATAGAGAGTCACTGTGGCCTAGTGGTTAAGGTCACAGTCTCTTACTATCACGTTTGAGGCTTTAGGTCCTTGTGTGTCAAGGGCATTGTTTTTTCAGGTAAAGCTGTAAGCCATTGTAATTTATTTGACTAAGGTTGGATTTTTTTTTCTTTTACCCTTTTTCAATAGATTTCTTTTTAGTATGTATTACCCCAGAGAGGAAAAACTCCTTTCTATCTCTCTCACCCACCCTGTCTCTGTCCTTCCATACCACACTGTAAACCATGTTACTGTATATGCACTCTAACCTACAGCTCCATATAGGCTGGGTTTTGGGTTTGAATGTCATATATAAGTTTTGAGGATCTTCTATAGAGAGTCCCTGTGGCCTAATGGTTAAGGTCTGAGACTCTTACTCTCAAGATTAAGTGTTCAATTCCTGGTGTTTCTCTGTCCCTTGAATGAAAGGTGTAGATAATGGTAACTTACTTGACTAAGGTTGGAATTTTTCTTTCTTTTACCTTGTTTGAATAGATCTCTTTTTAAGTATGTATTGCCCCAGAGAGGAAAAAATCCTCTTTATCTCTCTCTCCTACCCTTTCTCTGTCCTTCAATTCCACACTGTAAACCATTTTACTCTACGTGTAGTCTAACCTGCAGCACTGTATATGCTGGGTTTTCGGTTTGAATGTCATATATAAGTTTTGAGGGTGCTCTACACAGAGTCACTGTGGCCTAATGGTTAAGGACTGAGACTCTTATTCTCAGTTGTAAGTGTTCAATTCCTGGTGTTTCAGTGTTTATGTCTCCTCAATGAAAGGGGTAGGCAATGGTTATTTACTTGACTAAAGTTGGATTTTTTTTTCTTTTACCTTGTTTTAATAGATCTCTTTTTAAGTATGTATTACCCCACAGAGGAAAAATCCTCTTTATCTCTCTCTCCCACCCTGTCTCTGTCCTTCCATTCCACACTGTAAACCATGTTACTGTATGTGCACTCTAACCTACAGCTCTATATATGCTGGGTTTTCGGTTTGAATGTCATATATAAGTTTTGAGGACTTCCTATAGAGAGTCACTGTGTCCTAATGGTTAAGGTCTTAGACTCTAACTTTCGAGATTTAGTGTTCAATTCCTGGTGTTTCAATGTCTGTTCAATAAAAGGTGTAGTTAATGGTAACTTACTTTGTTCAAGGTTGGAATTTTTCTTTCTTTTAACTTGTTTGAATAGATCTCTTTTAAGTATGTATTATCCCAGAGAGGAAAAAATCCTCTTTATCTCTCTCTCCTACCCTGTCTCTGTCCTTCAATTCCACACTGTAAACCATGTTACTCTACGTGTAGTCTAACCTGACAGCACTGTATATGCTGGGTTTTCGATTCGAATGTCATATATAAGTTTTGACAATGATCTATAGAGAGTCACTGTGGCCTAGCGGTTAAGGTAGCAGTCTCTCACCATCACGTTTGAGGGTTCAGGTCCTTGTCTTTCAATGGCATTGTTTTTTCAGTTAAAGATGTAAGCAATTGTAATTTATTTGACTAAGGTTGGATTTTTTTTTCTTTTACCCTTTTTCAATAGATCTCTTTTTAAGTATGTATTACCCCAGAGAGGAAAAAATCCTTTCTATCTCTCTCACCCACCCTGTCTCTGTCCTTCCATTCCACACTGTAAACCATGTTACTGTATGTGCACTCTAACCTACAGCTCCATATATGCTGGGCTTTCGGTTTGAATGTCATATATAAGTTTTGAGGGTCATCTATAGCGAGTACCTGAGGCCTAATGGTTAAGGTCTGAGACTCTTACTCTCAAGGTTAAGTGTTCAATTCCTGGTGTTTTAATGTCTGTTCAATGAAAGGTGTAGGTACTCGTAAATTACTTGTTCAAGGTTTGAATTTTACTTTCTTTTACCTTGTTTGAATAGATCTCTTTTTAAGTATGTATTACCCCAGAGAGGAAAAATCCTCTTTATCTCTCTCTCCTACCCTGTCTCTGTCCTTCCATTCCACACTGTAAACCATGTTACTGTATGTGCACTCTAACCTACAGCTCTATGTATGCTGGGTTTTCGGTTTGAATGTCATATATAAGTTTTGATGATATCCTATAGAGAGTCACTGTGGCCTAATGGTTAAGGTCTTAGACTCTAACTTTCAAGGTTAAGTGTTCAATTCCTGGTGTTTCAATGTCTGTTCAATAAAAGGTGTAGGTAATGGTAACTTACTTGTTCAAGGTTGGAATTTTTCTTTCTTTTACCTTGTTTGAGTAGATTTCTTTTTAAGTATGTATTATCCCAGAGAGGAAAAAATCCTCTTTATCTCTCTCTCCTACCCTGTCTCTGTCCTTCAATTCCACACTGTAAACCATTTTACTCTACGTGTATTCTAACCTGCAGCACTGTATATGCTGGGTTTTCGGTTTGAATGTCATATATAAGTTTTGAGGGTCTTCTATAGAGAGTCACTGTGGCCTAATGGTTAAAGTCTGAGACTCTTACTCTCAAGTTTAAGTGTTCAATTCCTTGTGTTTCAATGTCAGTTCAAAAAATGGTGTAGATACTGGTAACTTACTTGTTCAAGGTTGGAATTTTTCTTTCTTTTACCTTGTTTGAATAGATCTCTTTTTAAGTATGTATTATCCCAGAGAGGAAAAAATCCTCTTTATCTCTCTCTCCTAACCTGTCTCTGTCCTTCAATTCCACACTGTAAACCATTTTACTGTACGTGTAGTCTAACCTGCAGCACTGTATATGCTGGGTTTTCGATTTGAATGTCATATATAAATTTTGCCGATGATTTATAGATAGTCACTGTGGCCTAGTGGTTAAGGTTGCAGTCTCTCACCATCACATTTGAGGGTTCAGGTCTTTGTCTTTCAAGGGCATTGTTTTTTCAGTTAAAGATGTAAGCAATTGTAATTTATTTGACTAAGGTTGGATTTTTTTTCTTTTACCCTTTTTCAATAGATTTCTTTTTAAGTATGTATTACCCCAGAGAGGAAAAAATCCTTTCTATCTCTCTCACCCACCCTGTCTCTGTCCTTCCATTCCACACTGTAAACCATGTTACTGTATATGCACTCTAACCTACAGCTCCATATATGCTGGGATTTCGGTTTGAATGTCATATATAAGTTTTGAGGGTATTCTATAGAGAGTCCCTGTGGCCTAATGGTTAAGGTCTGAGACTCTACTCTCAAGGTTAAGTGTTCAATTCTTGGTGTTTCTCTGTCCCTTAAATGAAAGGTGTAGATAATGGTATCTTACTTGACTAAGGTTGGAATTTTTCTTTCTTTTACCTTGTTTGAATAGATCTCTTTTTAAGTATGTATTGCCCCAGAGAGGAAAAAATCCTTTTTATCTCTCTCTCCTACCCTTTCTCTGTCCTTCAATTCCACACTGTAAACCATTTTACTCTACGTGTAGTCTAACCTGCAGCACTGTATATGCTGGGTTTTCGGTTTGAATGTCATATATAAGTTTTGAGGGCCTATTATAGAGAGTCACTGTGGCCTAATGGTTAAGGTCTGTAGACTCTTACTCTCAATGTTAAGTGTTCAATTCCTCGTGTTTCAATGTCTGTTCAATAAAAGGTGTAGGTAATGGTAACTTACTTGTTCAAGGTTGGAATTTTTCTTTCTTTTACCTTGATTGAATAGATCTCTTTTTAAGTATGTATTATCCCAGAGAGGAAAAAATCCTCTTTATCTCTCTCTCCTATCCTGTCTCTGTCCCTCACTTCCACACTGTAAACCATTTTACTCTACGTGTAGTCTAACCTGCAGCACTGTATATGCTGGGTTTTCGATTCGAATGTCATATATAAGTTTTGACAGTGATCTATAGAGAGTCTCTGTGGCCTAGTGGTTAAGTTCTCAGTCTTTCATCTTCATTTTTGAGGGTTCAATTCCTTGTGTTTCAATGGCTTTTATTTTTTCAGATAAAGAAGTAAGCAATTGTAATTTATTTGAGTGAGGTTGGATTTTTTTTTTCTTTTACCTATTTTCAATAGATCTCTTTTTAAGTATGTATTACCCCGGAGAGGAAAAAATCCTTTCTATCTCTCTCTCCCACCCTGTCTCTGTCCTTCCATTCCACACTGTAAACCATGTTACTGTATGTGCGCTCTAATCTACAGCTCTATACATGCTGGGTTTTCGGTTTGAATGTCATATATAAGTTTTGAGGGTCTTTCATAGAGAGTCCCTGTGGCCTAATTTTTAAGGTCTGAGACTCTTACTCTCAAGGTTAAGTGTTCAATTCCTGGTGTTTCAATGTCTGTTCAAAGCAAGGTGTAGGTACTGGTAACTTAATTGTTCAAGGTTGGAATTTTTCTTTCTTTTACCATTTTTGAATAGATCTCTTTTTAAGTACGTATTATCCCAGAGAGGGAAAAAATCCTCTTTATCTCTCTCTCCTACCCTGTCTCTGTCCTTCAATTCCAAACTGTAAACCATTTTACTCTACGTGTAGTCTAACCTGCAGCACTGTATATGCTGGGTTTTCGATTTGAATGTCATATATATGTTTTGACAATGTTCTATAGAGAGTCATTGTGACCTAGTGGTTAAGGTTGCAGTCTCTCACCATCATGTTTGAGGGTTCAGGTCCTTGTGTTTCAAGGGTATTGTTTTTTCAGTTAAAGATGTAAGCAATTGTAATTTATTTGACTAAGGTTGGATTTTTTTTTTCTTTTACCTTTTTCAATAGATCTCTTTTTAAGTATGTATTACCCCAGAGAGGAAAAAATCCTTTCTATCTCTCTCACCCACCCTGTCTCTGTCCTTCCATTCCACACTGTAAACCATGTTACTGTATATGCACTCTAACCTACAGCTCCATATATGCTGGGATTTCGGTTTGAATGTCATATATAAGTTTTGAGGGTATTCTATAGAGAGTCCCTGTGGCCTAATGGTTAAGGTCTGAGACTCTACTCTCAAGGTTAAGTGTTCAATTCTTGGTGTTTCTCTGTCCCTTAAATGAAAGGTGTAGATAATGGTATCTTACTTGACTAAGGTTGGAATTTTTCTTTCTTTTACCTTGTTTGAATAGATCTCTTTTTAAGTATGTATTGCCCCAGAGAGGAAAAAATCCTTTTTATCTCTCTCTCCTACCCTTTCTCTGTCCTTCAATTCCACACTGTAAACCATTTTACTCTACGTGTAGTCTAACCTGCAGCACGGTATATGCTGGGTTTTCGATTTGAATGTCATATATAAGTTTTGAGAGTGCTCTACAGAGAGTCACTGTGGCCAAATGGTTAAGGTCTGAGACTCTTATTCTCAGGTGTAAGTGTTCAATTCCTTGTGTTTCAGTGTTTATGTCTCCTCAATGAAAGGAGTAGGCAATGGTTATTTACTTGACTAAAGTTGGATTTTTTTTTCTTTTACCTTGTTTTAATAGATCTCTTTTTAAGTATATATTACCCCACAGAGGAAAAATCCTCTTTATCTCTCTCTCCCACCATGTCTCTGTCCTTCCATTCCACACTTTAAACCATGTTACTGTATGTGCACTCTAACCTACAGCTCTATATATGCTGGGTTTTCGGTTTGAATGTCATATATAAGTTTTGACGATGATCTATAGAGTGTCACTGTGGCCTAGTGGTTAAGGTCTCAGTCTTTCATCTTCGTTGCTGAGGGTTCAATTCTATGTGTTTCAATGGCTATATCTTTTCAGATAAAGAAGTAAGCAATTGTCATTTATTTGACTGAGGTTGGAATTTTTTTTTTCTTTTACCTTTTTTCAATAGATCTCTTTTTAAGTATG
This sequence comes from Calotriton arnoldi, assembly GCA_963921515.1. NCBI lineage: Eukaryota > Metazoa > Chordata > Amphibia > Caudata > Salamandridae > Calotriton > Calotriton arnoldi. Next base: position 60,420 of record CAWUFW010022235.1, on the reverse strand, counting down.
TATTACCCCGGAGAGGAAAAAATCCTTTCTATCTCTCTCACCCTGTCTCTGTCCTTCCATTCCATACTGTAAACCATGTTACTGTATGTGCGCTCTAATCTACAGCTCTGTATATGCTGGGTTTTCAGTTTGAATGTCATATATAAGTTTTGAGGGTCTTCTATAGAGAGTTGCTGTGGCCTGATGGTTAAGATCTGAGAGTCTTACTCTCAAGATTAAGTGTTCAATTCCTGGTGTTTCAATGTCTGTTCAAAAAAAGGTGTAGGTACTGGTAACTTACTTGTTTAAGGTTGGAATTTTTCTTTCTTTTACCTTGTTTGAATAGATCTCTTTTTAAGTATGTATTATCCCAGAGAGGAAAAAATCCTCTTTATCTCTGTCTCCTACCCTGTCTCTGTCCTTCAATTCCACACTGTAAACCATTTTACTCTACGTGTAGTCTAACCTGCAGCACTGTATATGCTGGGTTTTCGGTTTGAATGTCATATTTAAGTTTTGAGTGTCTTTTATAGAGAGTCACTTTGGCCTAAAGGTTAAGGTCGGAGACTCTTATTCTCAGGTGTAAGTGTTCAATTCATGGTGTTTCAGTGTTTATGTCTCCTCAATGAAATAAGTAGGCAATGGTTATTTACTTGACTAAAGTTGGATTTTTTTTTCTTTTACCTTGTTTTAATAGATCTCTTTTTAAGTATGTATTACCCCGGAGAGGAAAAATCCTCTTTATCTCTCTCTCCTACCCTGTCTCTGTCCTTCCATACCACAATGTAAACCATGTTACTGTATGTGCACTCTAACCTACATCTCTATATATGCTGGGTTTTCGGTTTGAATGTCATATATAAGTTTTGAGGGCCTCCTATAGAGAGTCACTGTGGCCTAATGGTTAAGGTCTGAGACTCTTACTCTCAAGGGTAAATGTTCAATTCTTGGTGTTTCAATGTCTGTTCAATAAAAGGTGTAGGTAATGGTAACTTACTTGTTCAAGTTTGGAATTTTTTTTTCTTTTACTTTGTTTGAATAGATCTCTTTTTAAGTATGTATTATCCCAGAGAGGAAAAAATCCTCTTTATCTCTCTCTCCTACCCTGTCTCTGTCCTTCAATTCCACACTGTAAACCAGTTTACTCTACGTGTAGTCTAACCTACAGCACTGTATATGCTGGGTTTTCGATTCGAATGTCATATATAAGTTTTGACAATGATCTATAGAGAGTCACTGTAGCCAAGTGGTTAAGATCTCAGTCTTTCATCTTCAAGGTTGAGGGTTCAAATCCTTGTGTTTTAATGGCTTTATTTTTCAGATAAAGAAGTAAGCAATTGAAATTTATTTGACTGAGGTTGGAATTTTTTTTCTTTTACCTTTTTCAATAGATCTCTTTTTAAGTATGTATTACCCCTGAGAGGAAAAAATCCTTTCTATCTCTCTCTCCCACCCTGTCTCTGTCCTTCCATTCCATACTGTAAACTATGATACTGTATGTGCGCTCTAATCTACAGCTCTATATATGCTGGGTTTTCGGTTTGAATCGCATATATACGTTTTGAGGGTCTTTTATAGAGAGTCCCTGTGGCCTAATGGTTAAGGTCTGAGACTCTTACTCTCAAGGTTAAGTGTTTAATTCCTGGTGTTTTAATGTCTGTTCAATGAAAGGTGTAGGTACTGGTAACTTACTTGTTCAAGGTTGGATTTTTTCTTTCTTTTACCTTGTTTGAATAGATCTCTTTTTAAGTATGTATTATCCCAGAGAGGAAAAAATCCTCTTTATCTCTCTCTACTACCCTTTCTCTGTCCTTCAATTCCACACTGTAAACCATTTTACTCTACGTGTAGTCTAACCTGCAGCACTGTATATGCTGGGTTTTCAGTTTGAATGTCATATATAAGTTTTGAGAGTATTCTACAGAGAGTCACTGTGGCTTAATGGTTAAGGTCTGAGACTCTTATTCTCAGGTGTAAGTGTTCAATTCCTAGTGTTTATATCTCCTCAATGAAAGAAGTAGGCAATGGTTATTTACTTGACTAAAGTTGGATTTGTTTTTTTCTTTTACCTTGTTTTAATAGATCTCTTTTTAAGTATGTATTATCCCAGAGAGGAAAAAATCCTCTTTATCTCTCTCTCCCACCCTGTCTCTGTCCCTCCATTCCACACTGTAAACCATGTTACTGTATGTGCGCTCTAATCCACAGCTCTATATATGCTGGGTTTTCGGTTTGAATGTCATATATAAGTTTTGAGGGTCTTCTATAGAGTGTCCCTGTGGCCTAATGGTTAAGGTCTGAGACTCTTACTCTCAAGGTTAAGTGTTCAATTCCTGGTGTTTCAATGTCTGTTCAAAGAAAGGTGTAGATACTATTAACTTACTTGTTCAAGGTTGGAATTTTTCTTTCTTTAACTTGTTTGAATAGATCTCTTTTTAAGTATGTATTATCCCAGAGAGGAAAAAATCCTCTTTATCTCTCTCTCCTACCCTGTCTCTGTCCTTCAATTCCACACTGTAAACCATTTTACTCTACGTGTAGTCTAACCTGCAGCACTGTATCTGCTGGGTTTTCAATTTGAATGTCACATATAAGTTTTGACGATGATCTATAGAGAGTCACTGTGGCCTAGTGGTTAAGATTGCAGTCATTCATCTTCATTGTTGAGTGTTCAATTCCTTGTGTTTCAATGGCTTTATTTTTTCAGATAAAGAAGTAAGCAATTGTAATTTATTTGACTGAGGTTGGAATTTTTTTTTTCTTTTACCTTTTTTCAATAGATCTCTTTTTAAGTATGTATTACCCCTGAGAGGAAAAAATCCTTTCTATCTCTCTCACCCACCCTGTCTCTGTCCTTCCATTCCACACTGTAAACTATGATACTGTATGTGCGCTCTAATCTACAGCTCTATATATGCTGGGTTTTCGGTTTGAATGTCATATATAAGTTTTGAGGGTCTTCTATAGAGAGTTCCTGTGGCCTAATGGTTAAGGTCTGAGACTCTTACAGTTAAGTGTTCAATTCCAGGTGTTTTAATGTCTGTTCAATGAAAGGTGTAGGTACTGGTAACTTACTTGTTCAAGGTTGGAATTTTTCTTTCTTTTACATTGTTTGAATAGATCTCTTTTTAAGTATGTATTGCCCCAGAGAGGTAAGAATCCTCTTTATCTTTCTCTCCTACCCTTTCTCTGTCCTTCAACTCCACACTGTAAACCATTTTACTCTACGTGTACTCTAACCTGCAGCTCCATATATGCTGGGTTTTCGGTTTGAATGTCATATATAGGTTTTGAGGGTCTTCTATAGAGAGTCCCTGTGGCCTAATGGTTAAGGTCTGAGACCCTACTCGCAAGGTTAAGTGTTCAATTCTTGGTGTTTCACTGTCCCTTCAATGAAAGGTGTAGATAATGGTAACTTACTTGACTAAGGTTGGAATTTTTCTTTCTTTTACCTTGTTTGAATAGATCTCTTTTTAAGTATGTATTGCCCCAGAGAGGTAAGAATCCTCTTTATCTCTCTCTCCTACCCTTTCTCTGTCCTTCAACTCCACACTGTAAACCATTTTGCTCTACGTGTACTCTAACCTGCAGCACTGTATATGCTGGGTTTTCGGTTTGAATGTCAGATATAAGTTTTGAGGGTGCTCTACAGAGTGTCACTGTGGCCTAATGGTTAAGTCCTGAGACTCTTACTCTCAGGTGTAAGTGTTCAATTCCTGTTGTTTCAGTGTTTATGTCTCCTCAATGAAAGGAGTAGGCAATGGTTATTTACTTGACAAAAGATGGATTTTTTTTTCTTTTACCTTGTTTTATAGATCTCTTTTTAAACATATATTACCCCACAGAGGAAAAATCCTCTTTATCTCTCTCTCCCACCCTGTCTCTGTCCTTCCATTCCACACTGTAAACCATGTTACTGTATGTGCACTCTAACCTACAGCTCTATATATGCTGGGTTTTCGGTTTGAATGTCATATATAAGTTTTGACGATGATCTATAGAGAGTCACTGTGGCCTAGTGGTTAAGGTCTCAGTCTTTCATCTTCAAGGTTGAGGGTTCAATTCCTTGTGTTTCAATGGTTTTATTTTTTCAGATAAAGAAGTAAGCAATTGTAATTTATTTGACTGAGGTTGGAATTTTTTTTTTCTTTTACCTTTTTTCAATAGATCTCTTTTTAAGTATGTATTACCCCGGAGAGGAAAAAATCCTTTCTATCTCTCTCTCCCACCCTGTCTCTGTCCTTCCATTCCACACTGTAAACTATGATACTGTATGTGCGCTCTAATCTACAGCTCTATCTATGCTGGGTTTTCGGTTTGAATGTCATATATAAGTTTTGAGGGTCTTCTTTAGAGAGTCCCTGTGGCCTAATGGTTAAGGTCTGAGACTCTTACGCTCAAGGTTAAGTGTTCAATTCCTTGTGTTTTAATGTCTGTTCAATGAAAGGTGTAGGTACTGGTAACTTACTAGTTCAAGGTTGGAATTTTTCTTTCACCTTGTTTGAATAGATCTCTTTTTAAGTATGTATTATCCCAGAGAGGAAAAAATCCTCTTTATCTCTCTCTCCTACCCTGTCTCTGTCCTTCAATTCCACACTGGAAACCATTTTACTCTACGTGTAGTCTAACCTGCAGCACTGTATATGCTGGGTTTTCGATTTGAATGTCATATATAAGTTTTGAGGGTCTTCTATAGAGAGTCCCTAATGGTTAAGGTCTGAGACTCTACTCTCAAGGTTAAGTGTTCAATTCTTGGTGTTTCTCTGTCCCTTGAATGAAAGGTGTAGACAATGGTAACTTACTTGACCAAGGTTGGAATTTTTCTTTCTTTTACCTTGTTTGAATAGATCTCTTTTTAAGTATGTATTGCCCCAGAGAGGAAAAAATCCTCTTTATCTCTCTCTCCTACCCTTTCTCCGTCCTTCAATTCCACACTGTAAACCATTTTACTCTACGTGTACTCTAACCTGCAGCACTGTATATGCTGGGTTTTCGGTTTGAATGTCATATATACGTTTTGAGGGTGCTCTACAGAGAGTCACTGTGGCTTAATGGTTAAGGTCTGAGACTCTTGTTCTCAGGTGTAAGTATTCAATTCCTAGTGTTTATGTCTCCTTAATGAAAGGAGTAGTCAATGGTTATTTACTTGACTAAAGTTGGATTTTATTTTCTTTTACCTTGTTTTAATAGATCTCTTTTTAAGTATATATTACCCCACAGAGGAAAAATCCTCTTTATCTCTCTCCCCACCCTGTCTATGTCCTTCCATTCCACACTGTAAACCATGTTACTGTATGTGCGCTCTAATCCACAGCTCTATATATGCTGGGTTTTCGGTTTGAATGTCATATATAAGTTTTGAGGGTGTCTTATAGAGAGTCACTGTGTCCTAATGGTTAGGGTCTGAGACTCTAACTTTCAAGGTTAAGTGTTCAATTCCTGGTGTTTCAATGTCTGTTCAATAAAAGGTGTAGGTAATGATAACTAACTTGTTCAAGGTTGACATTTTTCTTTCTTTTACCTTGTTTTAATAGATCTCTTTTTAAGTATGTATTATCACAGAGATGAAGAAATCCTCTTTATCTCTCTCTCCTACCCTGTCTCTGTCCTTCACTTCCACACTGTAAACCATTTTACTCTACGTGTAGTCTAACCTGCAGCACTGTATAAGCTGGGTTTTCGATTCGAATGTCATATTTAAGTTTTGACGAGTATCTATAGAGAGTCACTGTGGCCTAATGGTTACGTTCTGAGACTCTACTCGCAAGGTTAAGTGTTCAATTTCTGTTTCTCTGTCCCTTCAATGAAAGGTGTAGGTAATGGTAACTTACTTGACTAAGGTTGTAATTTTTCTTTCTTTTACCTTGTTTGAATAGATCTCTATTTAAGTATGTATTGCCCCAGAGAGAAATAAATCCTCTTTATCTCTCTCTCCTACCCTTTATCTCTCCTTCAATTCCACACTGTAAACCATTTTACTCTACGTGTACTCTAACCTGTAGCACTGTATATGCTGGGTTTTCGGTTTGAATGTCATATATAAGTTTTGAGTGTACTCTACAGAGAGTCACTGTGGCCTAATGGTTAAGGTCTGAGAATCTTATTCTCAGGTGTAAGTGTTCAATTCCTGGTGTTTCAGTGTTTATATCTCCTCAATGAAAGAAGTAGGCAATGGTTATTTACTTGACTAAAGTTGGATTTTTTATTATTTTACCTTGTTTTAATAGATCTCTTTTTAAGTATGTATTGCCCCAGAGAGGAAAAAATCCTCTTTATCTCTCTCTCCTACCCTTTCTCCGTCCTTCACTTCCACACTGTAAACCATTTTACTCTACGTGTACTCTAACCTGCAGCACTGTATATGCTGGGTTTTCGGTTTGAATGTCATATATAAGTTTTGAGGCTCTTCTATAGAGAGTCCCTAATGGGTAAGGTCTGAGACTCTACTCTCAAGGTTAAGTGTTCAATTCTTGGTGTTTCTCTGTCCCTTGAATGAAAGGTGTAGATAATGGGAACTTACTTGACCAAGGTTGGAATTTTTCTTTCTTTTACCTTGTTTGAATAGATCTCTTTTTAAGTATGTATTGCCCCAGAGAGGAAAAAATCCTCTTTATCTCTCTCTCCTACCCTTTCTCCGTCCTTCAATTCCACACTGTAAACCATTTTACTCTACGTGTACTCTAACCTGCAGCACTGTATATGCTGGGTTTTCGGTTTGAATGTCATATATACGTTTTGAGGGTGCTCTACAGAGAGTCACTGTGGCTTAATGGTTAAGGTCTGAGACTCTTGTTCTCAGGTGTAAGTATTCAATTCCTAGTGTTTATGTCTCCTTAATGAAAGGAGTAGTCAATGGTTATTTACTTGACTAAAGTTGGATTTTATTTTCTTTTACCTTGTTTTAATAGATCTCTTTTTAAGTATATATTACCCCACAGAGGAAAAATCCTCTTTATCTCTCCCACCCCGTCTATGTCCTTCCATTCCACACTGTAAACCATGTTACTGTATGTGCGCTCTAATCCACAGCTCTATATATGCTGGGTTTTCGGTTTGAATGTCATATATTAGTTTTGAGGGTGTCCTTTAGAGAGTCACTGTGTCCTAATGGTTAGGGTCTGAGACTCTAACTTTCAAGGTTAAGTGTTCAATTCCTGGTGTTTCAATGTCTGTTCAATAAAAGTTGTAGGTAATGATAACTTACTTGTTCAAGGTTGACATTTTTCTTTCTTTTACCTTGTTTGAATAGATCTCTTTTTAAGTATGTATTATCACAGAGATGAAGAAATCCTCTTTATCTCTCTCTCCTACCCTGTCTCTGTCCTTCACTTCCACACTGTAAACCATTTTACTCTACGTGTAGTCTAACCTGCAGCACTGTATATGCTGGGTTTTCGATTCGAATGTCATATATAAGTTTTGACTATGAGCTATAGAGAGTCACTGTGGCTTAATGGTTACGTTCTGAGACTCTACTCGCAAGGTTAAGTGTTCAATTTCTGTTTCTCTGTCCCTTCTTTGAAAGGTGTAGGTAATGGTAACTTACTTGACCAAGGTTGTAATTTTTCTTTCTTTTACCTTGTTTGAATAGATCTCTTTTTAAGTATGTATTGCCCCAGAGAGGAAAAAATCCTCTTTATCTCTCTCTCCTACCCTTTCTCTGTCCTTCAATTCCACACTGTAAACCATTTTACTCTTCGTGTACTCTAACCTGCAGCACTGTATATGATGGGTTTTCGGTTTGAATGTCATATATAAGTTTTTTTTTCTTTTACCCTTTTTCAATAGAACTCTTTTTAAGTATGTATTACCCCAGAGAGGAAAAAATCCTTTCTATCTCTCTCTCCTACCCTGTCTCTGTCCTTCACTTCCACACTGTAAACCATTTTACTCTACGTGTAGTCTCACCTGCAGTCTTTCATCTTCAAGGTTGAGGGTTCAATTCCTTGTGTTTCAATGGCTTTATTTTTTCGGATAAAGAAGTAAGCAATTGTAATGTATTTGACTGAGGTTGGAATTTTTTTTCTTTTACCTTTTTTCAATAGATCTCTTTTTAAGTATGTATTACCCCAGAGAGGAAAAAATCCTTTCTATCTCTATCTCCCACCCTGTCTCTGTCCTTCCATTCCACACTGTAAACCATGTTACTGTATGTGCGCTCTAATCTACAGCTCTATATATGCTGGGTTTTCGGTTTGAATGTCATATGTAAGTTTTGAGGGTCTTCTATAGTGAGTCACTGTGGCCTAATGGTTACTGTCTCAGACTTTTACTTGCAAGGTTGAGTGTTCAATTCCTGGTGTTTCAATGAAAGGTGTAGGTACTGGTAACTTATTTGTTCAAGGTTGGAATTTTTCTTTCTTTTACCTTGTTTGAATAGATCTCTTTTTAAGTATGTATTATCCCAAAGAGGAAAAAATCCTCTTTATCTCTCTCTCCTACCCTGTCTCTGTCCTTCAATTCCACACTGTAAACCATTTTACTCTATGTGTAGTCTAACCTGCAGCACTGTATATGCTGGGTTTTAGATTTGAATGTCATATATAAGTTTTGACGATGATCTATAGAGAGTCACTGTGGCCTAGTGGATAATGTCGCAGTCTCTCACCATCACGTTTGAGGGTTCAGGTCCTTGTGTTTCAAGTGCATTAGTTTTTCAGTTAAAGATGTAAGCAATTGTAATTTATTTGACCAAGGTTGGATTTTTTTTTTCTTTTACCCTTTTTCAATAGATCTCTTTTTAAGTATGTATTACCCCAGAGAGGAAAAAATCCTTTCTATCTCTCTCTCCCACCCTGTCTCTGTCCTTCCATTCTACACTGTAAACCATGTTACTGTATATGCACTCTAACCTACAGCTCTATATATGCTTGGTTTTCGGTTTCAATGTCACATATAAGTTCTGAGGGTCTCCTGTAGAGAGTCACTGTGGCCAAATGGTTAAGGTCTGAGACTCTACTCTCAAGGTTAAGTGTTTAAGTCATGTTGTTTCTCAGTCCCTTCAATGAAAGGTGTAGGTAATGGTAACTTACTTGACTAAGGTTGGAATTTTTCTTTCTTTTAACTTGTTTGAATAGATCTCTTTTTAAGTATGTATTGCCCCAGAGAGGAAAAAATCCTCTTTATCTCTCTCTCCTACCCTTTCTCTGTCCTTCAATTCCACACTGTAAACCATTTTACTCTAAGTGTACTCTAACCTGCAGCAATGTATATGCTGGGTTTTTGGTTTGAATGTCATATATAAGTTTTGAGAGTGCTCTACAGAGAGTCACTGTGTCCTAATTGTTAAGGTCTGAGACTCTTATTCTTAGGTGTAAGTGTTCAATTCCTGGTGTTTCAGTGTTTATGTCTCCTCAATGAAAGGAGTAGGCAATGGTTATTTACTTGACCAAAGTTGGATTTTTTTTACTTTTACCTTGGTTTAATAGATCTCTTTTTAAGTAAGTATGACCCCAGAGAGGAAAAATCCTCTTTATCTCTCTCACCCTGTCTCTGTCCTTCCATTCCACACTGTAAACCATGTTACTGTATGTGCACTCTAACCTACAGCTCTATATATGCTGGGTTTTCGTTTTGAATGTCATATATAAGTTTTGAGGGTCTTCTATAGAAAGTCACTGTGGCCTAATGGTTAAGGTCTGAGACTCTTACTCTCAAGGTTAAGTATTCAATTCCTGGTGTTTCAATGAAAGTTGTAGGTACTGGTAACTTATTTGTTCAAGGTTGAAATTTTTCTTTCTTTTACCTTGTTTGAATAGATCTCTTTTTAAGTATGTATTATCCCAGAGAGGAAAAAATCCTCTTTATCTCTCTCTCCTACCCTGTCTCTGTCCTTCACTTCCACACTGTAAACCATTTTACTCTACGTGTAGTCTAACCTGCAGCATTGTATATGCTGGGTTTTCGATTTAAATGTCATATATAAGTTTTGACGATGATCTATAGAGAGTCACTGTGGCCTAGCGGTTAAGGTAGCAGTCTCTCCCCATCACGTTTGAGGGTTCAGGTCCTTGTGTTTCAAGGGCATTGTTTTTTCAGTTAAAGATGTAAGCAATTGTAATTTATTTGACTAAGGTTGGATTATTTTTTCTTTTACCCTTTTTCAATAGATCTCTTTTTAAGTATGTATTACCCCAGAGAGGAAAAAATCCTTTCTATCTCTCTCTCCCACCCTGTCTCTGTCCTTCCATTCCACACTGTAAACCATGTTACTGTATATGCACTCTAACCTACAGCTCTATATATACTGGGTTTTCGGTTTGAATGTCATATATAAGTTTTGAGGGTCTTCTATAGAGAGTAACTGTGGCCTAATGGTTAAGGTCTGAGACTCTAACATTCAAGGTTAAACGTTCAATTAAAGTTATAGGTGATGGTAACTTACTTGTTCAAGGTTGGAATTTTTCTTTCTTTTACCTTGTTTGAATAGATCTCTTTTTAAGTATGTATTATCCCAGAGAGGAAAAAAAATCCTCTTTATCTCTCTCTCCTACCCTGTCTCTGTCCTTCACTTCCACACTGTAAACCATTTTACTCTACGTGTAGTCTAGCCTGCAGTCTTTCATCTTCAAGGTTGAGGGTTCAATTCCTTGTGTTTCAATGGCTTTATTTTTTCAGATAAAGAAGTAAGCAATTGTAATTTATTTGACTGAGGTTGGAATTTTTTTTTCTTTTACCCTTTTTCAATAGATCTCTTTTTAAGTATGTATTACCCCAGAGAGGAAAAAATCCTTTCTATCTCTCTCACCCACCCTGTCTCTGTCCTTCCATTCCACACTGTAAACCATGTTACTGTATATGCACTCTAACCTACAGCTCCATATATGCTGGGTTTTCGGTTTGAATGTCATATACAAGTTTTGAGGGTCTTCTATAGAGAGTCCATGTGGCCTAATGGTTAAGGTCTGAAACTCTACGCTCAAGGATAAGTGTTTAAGTCCAGGTGTTTCTCTATATCTTCAATGGAAGGTGTTGGTAATGGTAACTTACTTGACTAAGGTTGGAATTTTTCTTTCTTTTACCTTGTTTGAATAGATCTCTTTTTGAGGATGTATTGCCCCAGAGAGGAAAAAATCCTCTTTATCTCTCTCTCCTACCCTGTCCCTGTCCTTCAATTCCACACTGTAAACCATTTTACTCTACGTGTAGTCTAACCTGCAGCACTGTATATGCTGGGTTTATGATTCGAATGTCATATATAAGTTTTGACGATAATCTATCGAGAGTCACTGTGGCCTAGTGGTTAAGGTCTCAGTCTCTCACCTCCAAGGTTGAGGGATCAATTCCTTGTGTTTCAATGGCTTTATTTTTTCAGATAAAGATGTAAGCAATTGTAATTTATTTGACCGAGGTTGGATTTTTTTTTTTCTTTTACCTTTTTTCAATAGATCTCTTTTTAAGTATGTGTTACCCCGGAGAGGAAAAAATCCTTTCTATCTCTCTCTCCCACCCTGTCTCTGTCCTTCCATTCCACACTGTAAACCATGTTACTGTATATGCACTCTAACCTACAGCTCCATATATGCTGGGTTTTCGGTTTGAATGTCATATATAAGTTTTGAGGGTCTTCTATAGAGCGTCCCTGAGGCCTAATGGTTAAGGTCTGAGACTCTACTCTCAAGGATAGGTGATCAATTTCTGGTGTTTCTCTGTCCCTTCTATGAAAGGTGTAGATAATGGTAACTAGACTAAGGTTGGAATTTTTCTTTCTTTTACCTTGTTTGAATAGATCTCTTTTTAAGTATGTATTGCCCCAGAGAGGAAAAAATCCTTTCTATCTCTCTCGCTACCCTGTCTCTGTTCTTCCATTCCACACTGTAAACCATGTTACTGTATGTGCGCTCTAATCTACAGCTCCATATATGCTGGGTTTTCGGTTTGAATGTCATATATAAGTTTTGAGGGTCTTCTATAGAGAGTCCCTGTGGTCTAATGTTTAAGGTCTGAGACTCTACTCTCAAGGTTAAGAGCTCAATTCCTGGTGTTTCTCTGTCTCTTCAATGAAAGGTATAGGTAATGGTAACTTACATGACTAAGTTTGGAATTTTTCTTTCTTTTACCTTGTTTGAATAGATCTCTTTTTAAGTATGTATTGCTCCAGAGAGGAAAAAATCCTCTTTATCTCTCTCTCCTACCCTTTCTCTGTCCTTCAATTCCACACTGTAAACCATTTTACTCTACGTGTACTCTAACCTGCAGCACTGTATATGCTGGGTTTTCGGTTTGAATGTCATACATAAGTTTTGAGTGAGCTGTAGAGAGAGTCACTGTGGCCTAATGCTTAAGGTCAGAGACTCTTATTCTCAGGTGTAAGTGTTCAATTCCTGTTGTTTCAGTGTTTATGTCTCTTCATTGAAAGGAGTAGGCAATGGTTATTTATTTGACTAAAGTTGGATTTTTTTTTCTTTTACCTTGTTTTAATAGATCTCTTTTTAAGTATGTATTACCCCACAGAGGAAAAATCCTCTTTATCTCTCTCACCCTGTCTCTGTCCTTCCATTCCACACTGTAAACCATGTTACTGTATGTGCACTCTAACCTACAGCTCTATATATTCTGGGTTTTCGGTTTGAATGTCATATATAAGTTTTGAGGGTTTCTTATAGAGAGTCAATGTGGCCTAATGGTTAAGGTCTGAGACTCTTACTCTCAAGGTTAAGTGTTCAATTCCTGCTGTTTAAATGTCTGTTCAATAAAAGGTGTAGGTAATGGTAACTTAGTTGTTCAAGGTTGGAATTTTTCTTTCTTTTACCTTATTTGAATAGATCTCTTTTTAAGTATGTATTATCCCAGAGAGGAAAAAATCCTCTTTATCTCTCCTACCCTGTCTCTGTCCTTCAATTCCACACTGTAAACCATTTTACTCTACGTGTAGTCTAACCTGCATCACTGTATATGCTGGGTTTTCGATTTGAATGTCATATATAAGTTTTGACGATGATCTATAGAGAGTCACTGTGGCCTAGTGGTTAAGGTCTCAGTCTCTCACGTTGAGGGTTCAATTCCTTGTGTTTCAATGGCTTTATATTTTCAGAAAAAGATGTAAGCAATTGTAATTTATTTGACTAAGGTTGGAATTTTTTTTTCTTTTACCTTTTTTCAATAGATCTCTTTTTAAGTATGTATTACCCCGGAGAGGAAAAAATCCTTTCTATCTCTCTCACCCTGTCTCTGTCCTTCCATTCCACACTGTAAACCATGTTACTGTATGTGCGCTCTAATCTACAGCTCTATATATGCTGGGTTTTCGGTTTGAATATCATATATAAGTTTTGACTACAATTTATAGCGAGTCACTGTGGCCTACTGGTTAAGGTCTCAGTCTCTCATCTTCAAGGTTGAGGGTTCAATTCCTTTATTTTTTCAGATAAAGATGTAAGCAATTGTAATTTATTTGACTGAGGTTGGAATTTCTTTTTTCTTTTACCTTTTTTCAATAGATCTCTTTTTAAGTATGTATTACCCCGGAGAGGAAAAAATGCTTTCTATCTCTCTCTCCCACCCTGTCTCTGTCCTTCCATTCCACACTGTAAACCATGTTACTGTATGTGCGCTCTAATCTACAGCTCTATATATGCTGGGTTTTCGGTTTGAATGTCATATATAAGTTTTGAGGGTCTTCTATAGAGAGTCCCTGTGGTCTAATGGTTAAGGTCTGAGACTCTTACTCTCAAGGTTAAGTGTTCAATTCCTGGTGTTTCAATGTCTGTTCAATGAAAGGTGTAGGTACTGGTAACTTACTTGTTTAAGGTTGGAATTTTTCTTTCTTTTACCTTGTTTGAATAGATCTCTTTTTAAGTATGTATTATCCCAGAGAGGAAAAAATCCTCTTTATCTCTCTCTCCTACCCTGTCTCTGTCCTTCAATTCCACACTGTAAACCATTTTACTCTATGTGTACTCTTACCTGCAGCACTGTCTGAGACTCTTACTCTCAAGGTTAAGTGTTCAGTTCCTGGTGGTTCAATGAAAGGTGTAGGTACTGGTAACTTACTTGTTCAAGGTTGGAACTTTTCTTTCTTTTACCTTTTTTGAATAGATCTCTTTTTAAGTATGTATTATCCCAGAGAGGAAAACATCCTCTTTATCTCTCTCTCCTACCCTGTCTCTGTCCTTCAATTCCACACTGTAAACCATTTTACTCTACTTGTATTCTAACCTGCAGCACTGTATATGCTGGGTTTTCGGTTGGAATGTCATATATAAGTTTTGACAACAGTCTATAGAGAGTCACTGTGGCCTAGTGGTTAAGGTCTCATTCTCTCACCATCAAGTTTGAGGGTTCAGGTCCTTGTGTTTCAAGGGCATTGTTTTTTCAGTTAAAGATGTAAGCAATTGTAATTTATTTGACTACGGTTGGATTTTTTTTTTCTTTTACCCTTTTTCAATAGATCTCTTTTTAAGTATGTATTACCCCAGAGAGGAAAAAATCCTTTCTATCTCTCTCTCCCACCCTGTCTCTGTCCTTCCATTTCACACTGTAAACCATGTTACTGTATATGCACTCTAACCTACAGCTCTATATATGCTGGGTTTTCGGTTTGAATGTCATATATAAGTTTTGAGGGTCTTCTATAGAGTGTTCCTGTGGCCTAATGGTTAAGGTCTGAGACTCTACTCTCAAGGATAAGTGTTCAATTCCTGGTGTTTCTCTGTCCCTTCAATGTAAGATGTAGGTTATGGTAACTTACTTGACTAAGGTTGGTATTTTTCTTTCTTTTACCTTGTTTGAATAGATCTCTTTTTAAGTGTGTATTACCCCAGAGAGGAAAAAATCCTCTTTATCTCTCTCTCCTACCCTTTCTCTGTCCTTCAATTCCACACCACCCCAGCCACAGCCACAACCCCAGCCGCAGCCGCAACCCCAGCCGCAGCCGCAACCACAGCCGCAGCCGCAACCACAGCCGGAACTGCAAGCGCAACCCCAGCAGCAGCCGCATCCCCAGCCGCAGCCGCAACCACAGCCGCAGCCGCAACCACAGCCGGAACCACAGCCGCAGCCGGAACCACAGCCCACAATAGTAGTTGTTCCACCTGAAGTAGGGGCAGTTCAGGAAATCGAGCTTTTTGCAAACGAAGAGGAGCAAGCCACTTTTCCAGAAGATCCATTGTCTTCCAGACCCCCAGCAAGGAAAAGGAGGGTTAGTCCATCAACTTCTTCTTCAAGCCCCGCTTCTGATGATCTACATGCCACTTGGAAGCCACCAGCTCAGCCTGAGAGTGATGCACGCCACAAGACAAGGCTAGTGAAAAGGAAGGTTCCAGAAAGCCTGAGAGTTATGGAGGTAGATGTAGACGAGGGGGGTGATGATGATGATGATGAAGAGCCATTCATCATGAACATCACTCCTGGGCCTGCGAGATGGAGACCAACATTATTAGACTATCCAAAATTGCTGCGAGGGATGTAGCACGGATACCACCAACACAGGTAACGCCAACACGACCTCCAGCTTCCATATTTGCCTGTGCAAAGGCCCAGCAGGGACCTACATCCAGCTCAACCACCACCTCAGTAGGTGGTGGTAATGTAAGTGCACAGAGTCAAATTCCAGGCACACCCTCCAGTTCATCTGGTATTGAAAGTGGCACCTCCAGCAGCGCCAGAAAGTTCTCCTCCCCAGTTTGGGACTTCTTTTCGGTTAGCAGTAAGGAGGAGAACATTGCTATATGCTCAATTTGTCGGCAGGCTGTTAGGCGGGGTAAGCTTGGTACAAACTATGGTACCGGAGGACAAACAAGTCATCTCAAAAAACACCACCATATCAAGTGGGAGGCTCACCTACTTCACTTAGAAAAAAGTAAAACTGGACCCATTGCAGTTGTTGGGGATGAAGAAGTAGGGGAAGATATGATCGCGGTGGAAGGTCAACAAGAGGGAGACATTTCTAGCCCTACCCCCAGCAGTGTAGTGGTAACGCCCACATCCTCAGCAACATCTCAGTGGCACCGTAGTAAGAGTCAGCCTGAGACACCAAGGCAACCGGACACTGCAATGAGCAAAAGTGCAGCGTTGTTGATCCTAGCTGGGTTCAAGAAGAAAGGTGCACCACAAAGGAAAATATTCCAGCCTACCATTGACAGCATGCTTAGGTCGGAGGGGCAGTACCAACACAACCACCCAACGGCACGGTTGTACAATGCGAAGCTGGTTAAAATGTTAGCGCTGGACCTTCTCCCTTTTGTCATTTGTGGAAGGGGTGGGTTTCCTTGAATTTGTGTCAGCCATCTACCCTAAATGGAAGGTTCCCAGCCGGTCCTATTTCGCCCGAGTTGCTGTTCCAGCACTACATCAACATGTGCTGGAATTGGTTGGACAAGCTTTGCAGCAGAGTGCTGTTCACAAAATCCACCTGACAACAGACATGTGGACCAGTTGCCAAGCCACTGATTACATGTGCATCACTGCACACTGGGTCTCTTTTGTGGGGGTTAGAGAAAAGCTATCTCAAGTAGGTGCTGTTGACACAGCTGAGACTTTTAATGCTTCTCAGAAACATGCAACTGTAGCCATGTTCGCCATGGAGAAATCTCATACTGCTGCAAACATTTTGGAAGAGTTTAACAGCAAGGTCTTTGAATGGCTGCGCCCCAGAGGGCTTCACATTGGTTTTGTTGCCACAGATAATGGCAGTAATATACTTAAGGCCATGGCGCTTGGTGTCTATTTCAGGGTCCCATGTTTGGCGCACTGCATTAACATTATAGTTCAAGACTTTCTGAAAAAAGAACCCATAGTCAGCAACTTACTGACCACCTGCCGCAGAATATGCACGCATTTCAGCCATTCTTTTAAAGCCCGGAAGCAGCTGAGGATCATTCAACGTGACTATAGAATGCCAGTCAAACCACTCATCCAGGAGGTGGCAACACGTTGGAACTCAACGTATTACATGCTTGACCGTCTGTTTGAGCAGTACAGACCAATCAATGAATATGTCATGCAAAGCGCGGATGCTACTGTGAAAGGCATGACCCTTCAGATGGACCAATGGTGCCTAGTTAAATCTCTTACAGAGATGCTTCTTCCTTTCGAGGTCTTCACACGTGAAGTCAGCAAGGAGGACTGTACTATGGGCCAAGCTATCCCATTGTTGCACATGCTAGAGCAACAGCTGAAGGAGGTGTCTGAAGCGTACATAGGTGTGGAGGAAAAAAAGAAGCATATGAGTTGGTGGAGAGCTTATCATGTCGCTTAAGTGAAAATGCAAGGGTGCAAAATAAGATTCTGTAACAAGAACATTACATTTGTGCCACAATTCTGGATCCACGGTACAAATCGGCACTGCACAGTAAGACATTACTCCCTTTTTCAGAAGTGGATGTTGCCCGGTACAAAACTTGGATAGCTGAGGCAGCCAGTACATTGGAAAATGAACGGCTGGTAATTAAAGGCCTCAAACCCACGTCAAGTACTGCAGCAGGGCATCCGGCGTCAAGTTCAACTTCAGAGCCTGTGGGCAGTGCATTTGGTTCACAGCTGTCACCAACACTATCGACAACAGCAAGAACCGGATCATCAGCCCCAGTACAAACGGCACAGGATTGGTATTTACAGCAAGGACTTGCTAGGTCCAGTGCTGATGCAAAGACAAAAGAGTCCGAACAAAGTGTAGCACCCCTGAACATTGACCGAATGGTCCAGGCCTACCTGGATGACCCAACAGAGGTCTACATTGATCAAAACCCATTGCGGTATTGGTATGGCAATAGGGGCCAATGGCCAGTGCTCAGCAGGCTGGCGATAAACTATCTGGCTTGCCCTGTCGCAAGTGTCTCTTCTGAACGTGTTTTCAGTGCTGCTGGTTCCATTGTAACAGTGAAAAGGACCAGTCTCTCACCCAAAAACGTGGAGAGGTTAACCATGATCAAAATGAATCAGCAATTTATACCACCGAATTACACAATACATGAATCAACACAGGAAGATGAGGACTGTGGTTCAGGTGACGGAAGTAGCGTGTTGGATGCTGATTACCTACTTCTGGTTGAACCCCCAGAGTTTGAGGACGAGCTATACTTCCCTGACAACTAGGCTTCCACTTCTTACTGTGGTTCTCCCTTATTTACTTCTATTTGTGTGTCTGTCTTTCTGTTTGGAAACTTCAAATCACAAAAAATCCATCACCACCGTCTTCGTATTTTATTGCCTTATATGAGTTTCAGCTGTCTGCATTTCAGTCCACTCCTCTGAGTCCTGCTCCTCCATCCTCCTGAATCGACCTAAATCTATTGCCCTCAAGCCAGATGATGATTGGATGTAGCATAATCGAAGAAAAACTAAAATCTTGCCTCGTTGAGTCTCTCCAAAAGAAGTGGAACATGATGATGACTACTATAGCTATTCTCCTTTCCGAGCCGATACAGACTGCCCATTAACTGAAGATGAGAAGGAACAGGTAATGAATGATGACATGCATTGGACGCCGACTGAGTGATTTGTGTTGTTGTTGTTTGTAGTGCATGAAGATAATTCATTGTGTACTATTATCTAATCTACACACTAAAAGTAACTCAATGCAATGTTTGTTTCCATTCTTATTTTTTAATAACAATTTTCTACTTCTACTGCAGGCCGATCCATTGCATTTTGAATATGGAAAGGGGACTCAATCTGTACACTACTGCACACTGAGTTGGACAGCACACCATGATGATGACCACAGTGACATAATATCTTCGCATTCACTCAGTACGATCCGAGATGATTGATGGAATAACTCAGGGCGTTTCATGAGTGCATTAAAAGGTAACCAAGTCAACAACAACCACTGCAGACCTACATGTCTGTGTAGTGGTGGAGTCGAGTGTGGTGGTATGACTGACAGCGGGGCATTGATTTAGTCACTTAATTTGTAAAATGCTATGTTGCTGTATATCTGCTTTGTCTGCCTCTGTCAAAAAAGGTACGCTAAATGGAGGATGGTTCATGGGTGCCGTGGGCCTGCTCTGTCCTGTTGTTGTTGGACGTTAGTGCTGGAAACAGACTAGAGTAGACATGATGTATCCAAATCCATACCGCCTCTGAAAGTGTTCTTGTTGCACTCCACCGTAATTTAGGCATTTTTTTTCTACTTGATTTTTCAATATCCCTTTTGTTTTCCCATCTGCAATTACAGGCCGGCTCTTACCCTGTGCTACACTGGGAAAAACAACTCTCACTTACCTTACCAATGAATCTACATCTGCCAGGCAGGCAGTGGCGTCACCCAAGATTTATGGCCGGAGCATCCATGGAAGGGAGGACCAAGACGAATGCCGAGATGCAACTCCCCATTTTGACCAGGATAACATACAGTAACAGTATCAACTTTCATCATCTTTTAAATTTGATTCATTTTTTGTCTTCAATCATTACTACTGTGTGTTGTTGTTGTTGTTATGTTTGCTCTCTGCTTATAATTCAATTCATCCCTACAGCTATTTTTGACTTTTCTTTGCTATCTTTAAGCCCGGGCCGGTACAACAGAACAGAAACTGTATGTAATTCGGGTCTCTCTGAGGGCAGACAGGCAAGGCAAATTGCATAATATACTGCTGCCCTGTACTGTCTAATTGTCTAGTAGTAGTAGTTAGTAAGTACTATCATTAACCATCAAGTTATCATCATCATGCATGCATTTCCTTTTTCTCCCTTAACAGATTTATGGATATGGTTGTCTGCCAAAATTGTGTTTTGTTGTTGTCCATGCTTACTGTTTTTCTATGTCAAACCTTTCCCAAAACCACCCTTCCCAACCATACATCAAACCCTAACCCTCTTCCCCCGGACTGTGTGACTTATTGAGGTGTGACTAAATTAAATGTACACCAATAATTTATCACACGCTTGCTGGGGCGGATGTGGCTAAAGCAACAAAAATTCATTTGCAGGGCGAGGATCTTCTTCTGCTTGCCCACCCATGAGCAGTATATTTGCAAGAATTTTTTTACCAAAGGAATCTAATCCATCAGCATTAATTGCCGGCATAGATTGGATTTGTTGTCATCCTCCGAAACAGCACTAACGGTTACGCTTGTGTCGAGTGTACTGTAGGCCTAGTCGAGTGACTCGACACATCTAGAGTTTGTAACTCTATGTACAAGGCTATCCCCGCCACCATTATGTTTCCTTGTATTTTGGCATATTATTGTTTGGCAGTAAGTTCCGTACTGTACTTTGTTCTACTACTCCCCCCACAGTCTCTCTCAGGCGACTGACTGTCTCATTTTCTTTTTTTTGCAAATGCTACTGCCAGGGTCTACTACTACTACCACCACAACCATGGCATGTTGGGAAAGAAAACCATCATCACCATGCACCCATCGCCGTTCCCAAGTTAAACATCAAGCACAGGTAAGAGAAGAAGTTTGGGGGAGGCATAATTAGTAATGGAATTTTTTTCATTAATTCTATTTCACACACCCCTTTGAGTCCAGTTGCAGAATGCATAGATTAGGAGGAGAGACTGTCAGTACTAGTAGGACAAGTCCCTCTGTGAGGGGTACCGCATCTGTCTGTTTGTGTCTTAGTAACTCAGCCAATTATTTAAATCAAACACTGGCTGTGGCACTGCACCAGCAAGGAAACAGTGTGACGTAAAACAGTAACCCCACCCACAAAACATTAACAACATCGTATATAAAGTCTAAATATGTAATTTAATACCCTAACAAAAATAAACTATGTAAAAAAAATCCCACAACACCTGCCCCACCCCTCGCCCTAACCCAACCAATGTCCATGTCCCAGAACGAAAAAGTCCAACAAATGTCCAATAGTCCAAAACCCAACGCCCGATTCCCACCCACCAAAATAAGCTATAAAAAAGGGGCAATAAATAAACGGGGTCTCAGCGGGCTCGCCTCTCCAGGACACGGATGCACTCCTCTAGGTGGGCCACGCGGCGCTTCACCGCGCTGCACTTGCGTCCACAGGGGGGGGCAGCAGTGCTTCTTGCAGTATGGCGGCGGGCAGATGCCAGGCGGTGGCCCCATAACACTGGAGGGGGGTGTCTGGGGCCCGGGACATTGGGGGAGGCTGCAGCTGCTGCCGCCTCCTCCTCCTCCTCCTCTAGAACCACCAGCCGCTGGTATTCAGCCTGTATGGCCTCCAGCTTCCGGCGCCGGGCCTTGGCTGCCAACTCCTTCCTGTCGACTTTACCTTTGGAAGGAGTAGCTATATCAAGAAGAAAAAACAAGACTATTGTAAAATATACTCTTAGCAAAGCAGTCAGACAAATTCATTCTACACATAGTGGCACAGTAGCACTAGCAAGCACAGTACGTAACATTTGTGGTATGTATCTATCCTCCCACTACCTCGGCCTCGAACATTTGTGGGAGTTTCAGGCATTCCACCACCCATGCATCTGATTCCTATCAGACACCTATGCATGCATCCCACATATCCTTCTCTGCCAGTCATAAATATAAAATCTCGCCCGTCCTTCCTCCTTCCACCCTTCTTTCCCTTTTCGTTCAACCCATCCATCAAGGTCATCTGATCTGACTTTTAGTGTTCTCCATAAAACTTTCACAGCTGAGTTGAAGTCCGATAGAAGAGGCCATTGGTTACTCAGTACACTCCCATCGCTAATGCTATTGCTAATGCTAAGTAAAGGGTGTCTTCTTCAACCGTTCACAACAACTTCTTACGTAAGTCTCAACAGTACAGTATACATTACACCCTTGCAGCAAGTGTAATGTCAATAAGTAAGGATTAGGAATATAACTTACCACCGCCCGCCACTGCTGCTGGCTCACCCCCTGCAGCTCCTCCTACAACTGCTGCATCGCCTGCACGCTCAGCGGCTGCGTCACCTTCGCCGCTGGCCCCGGTACTGGTGGTCGGTAGTACGCCTAGAAAAAACATTACACATTTTTCAGATGCCATATACACCTCCCCCTATTTTTCACTAGCAAGATTGAAAAATAAGTTAATACATACATAATACATATACAACATACATCACTAGTACAAATCAGGTAGTAGAGTAGACACTAGTAGTGTTATATGGTCCCTAGGGTCATTCTAGTCTTTGCTAAGTTACCCCAAGCCATGCAACCATTTTAGCTTTGTGTCTTTTATTTTTGCGCAAGTTACCTCGCAGCTTGTTGTGAAAGACGCCTTTGAGCCCACATGAGCTCATACTGCTACTGTCTGAGCGCTGCGTACAAGGTCAAAAAACAAGCCACTTTGTTATGGAGTTCTGGTGTTAGTCCATATTGCTTATCCATAAAAGTACTACACTTTTTGGCACGACTGAGAAATGCTTGCACTATACTAACGCGCACCATTTTTCTCATAACAGACGGAAGATTCCCTTATACGAAGAACCAGAGCTTTGCAGAGCTTATGATGTAACCAGTACTAGGTTCTTCTAAGGTGAGGGGTCCCCAGAATTCTCAGATCTCCATTTATAATTTTATATAAACTAGATTCCTACCAAGGGGAGGGTGGTTCTTCCACCACTGTTCAGTTATTATGATCTCGCCTTTTGGCTTCTATGGACTTGTAGTTGTAAGTGTAACTAAGTGTAACAATGTTTATTGTTTTAATCTTATGCATTTTGCTGTTGCTGCTGCATTATAGAACGTACAGAGCTTGTCAGTTGGAAATAAACCTTTTGAACTTACATAGACTCAGTGGTATTTGGTGTGGACTTATACGAGAGAGTGAGCGAAAGGGTGTGCATTGCTTCCACGACAGAGGTCGGGAGTGTTATGTTCTGGGTTGTCTACTCATTGGGTATTTTGGGGGGGTTTCGGAGACCTAATGAGACACTATAACTAGTCAGTCAGGGGATTGTGGTGGCTTCTGATTGAGGTGTGAGGAAGGTCCAACCTCCCATCACCAACGTCCTACTTTCTTGTGCAAAGTTCTGTATGTGCAGAATCCCTACAACAGTAGTAGTATGTCCTATCCTATCAAAAATTGTAAAATGTGGTTGGGCATTTTCTTGGTGGGAATTGTCGAAAAGCCTCAAGATTAAGAAGACTAGAAGTAGTAGAAGAGGACAACCCAAAGGACTGGACTCAATGACTAGAGCTATTGGTGAATCTGAGTTTTATTTAAAACATTTCAAATAAAGAGTGGCCAACTGGGCAAGCTTAGCTACAGACAGACTAATAGTAGTAGTACAGAGAGTCATAGCAGACGCAGTTAGAGGCAGGGATAACAAGAATTTAGAAACAGATAGTATAGATCAAAGAAGAATTTGTAAAAATTAGAATTAGGATACCGAAATAATAGTTCGGAAAAAATAAGGTGCAGGAAAAGTTTGGGAAATATAATTATTAATATTAACCACTGGAGGACTTACTGGGGCCAGCAGCAGAGCCCTCGATAGAGAGTGGTCCTGTCCCTGGGAGGCATCTTGCAGATCTTCTTGGCCCGCCGCCTGTGACCCCGTCTTCTTGCCCCTGGGTGCTGATCATGTAAGATTTCATAAAGAAAGAGACAAAAATTAAAGTTTGGTGTGAAATAAATAAATTATTTTCAAATACGCACAAAAAACATTTTTGGTAACAACAATTGCAATAAAATTGACCTATCTAATCTGATCGACTGGTAGTACTGCGAGATTCACGGACCGTCTAGCAAGCCTAACTACCACCTGACCTAGCCCACCTATTCCAATCCAGACGGGCCAATTGTTCAGTAAGTCTGCATTTCCATTTATTTTAGTCCTCAAAAATGCATAGATGGAGGACACATGCATACATTTTTGCATGCACCAAATTGTTGGTTGGTTGCTGCTGATGTTCTGCTAGTGATGATATAAGCCTATTAACACTCAGTAAACAAACTACAAAAGGTTCTACTAAGGACTGGGGTAAGCAGCACTCAGCAGAACGTGACGTGACAGAGGATGCGTCACGCACACCACTTAAAAATTACCAACTAATAATAACTAAACCTATCAATCCATCACTATCCCTTCTTAGTGGCAGGAGGACAAAGGAAGGACTACTCTCTAGCTTTACGTCACTTAAGTTCTCTAAAGTAAACTCTTACATAATCATCAGGCCAAGCGAGCGCAAAGTTGCAAACAAGTAAGATTAGTAGCGCCGAGCGCCTGTGTCATAACAATCACAGATTTTTAAACGTAATTTACCTGCAATGTAAGCAGCAGCATTCTTGCTGGTCGGGAAAAAAAAATATTCGCAATATATAACACAGAGCAGAAGAACACAAAGTAGTAATATTAAATAGCTACTCACCAAGCCCCGGGACCTCCACTCCTAGCAGGTCCAGCAGGTCCTGCTCCCGGTCCAGAATATCAGACCACCGGTGCGTCAGCTGATTATTGGTGCGCCGGACACCAGAGCAGCGAAACACTGCCCGACGCACCTTGCCCTACCGCTGCCGAGGGTCCCGGAGCCCGTACCCGGACCCAGGCCTGCCGCCTGCTGCCAGGGTTAAGGGGAGGTGGCGCTGAACAAAAAAATCAGTGCGGCCACCTCCGCCTCACTGAATAAGGCCCGTGCCTGCACCCTCTTTGGTGCCGCCTTCCGCTAGGAGCAGCGGTTGCGGCTCTGGCTGCGACTCCGAGCCCTGTGGCTGTGGCCCTTTGCCATGGTTCTGGGTAGGCGGGGGCGGAAAAGAAAAGGTAGGAATTAAAAAAGTAAGTAAAAGAAATTAAAAAGCAGGTAATAGAAAAAGTGTGAAAAAGTAGTTAAAAACACACAAAAAGTAGAAAAAAACTCAAAATATAGAATCAGGAAAATAGAGAAATAGATAATAAATAAAAAAGACCAAAAAAAAGTTTACAGAAACAAAGGATTGAAAAGATAGAGGGAGGATTCAAAAGCAGGCCCAGAACCATAGCAATACAGTGAAAAACAAGATGGCCGCGCCCATTGCGACCGCATGGGCAAGTTTGCGCGATATTTCCCCCCCGAGCACGCAAAAAACGTTGCAAACACGTAATACGCGTTCCCGAACAGGAAATACTTATCGCGAACGGGCGGGAGCATGTAATACACGACCTGGAACTGAAAATAAGCATCGTGAGCAGGCGGGAGCATGCAATACGCGACCCGGAACAGGAAATAACCATCACGAGCGGGCGGGACAAGTAAAAAACAAGATGGCCGCGCCCATTAGCGACCGCATGGGCAAGTTAGCGATATATTTCCCCGCGATTTTTAACAATTTCGCGGAGATTTGCGTAACGCGACTACGCAAATTCCGCCCACCCTTATTAAAAACTTTGATAGAAAAGCAGACATTTGTGGTGAGCAAACCTAGAGTGTCGCTGGTGTTGAGGGTGCTCTATACAGAAGCTGCCTTCCGCCTAAATTGGGAACTACCCAGAGTTCTCTTCTCCTTTTCTGCATAATTTATGCGTCACTCTATGCCTGCAAGGGTATTCTTTTGACTTATACTGGGTGCTCCCTTGTTTCTGATCAAAGCTAAACCTCTCTGAAGAGCTGTAACGACAGCAAAACACATGTCAGGGGTTGCTTTTATTCATTTCAGGTTGGCTTGGATGGTATTTCACCAATACAAAGCTGTAATACTGTGCTTGGCGTGGTAAATGGCTTTTGTCATTTAACAGCTCAGCATGGATAGCACTGTGCTATTCCTATGCTTAAAAACTTTGCTGTAGAAATGCCAAAAGACTTAGGGGCATATTATCAAGGGCAGTATCTCCACTTTAGCGGCACTTTTTGCCGATAAACCGGCAATATTTTTATCGCCCTATTAGCAAGCTGTCGCTAACAGCTGTTAGCGACAGCTTAATGGCGATAGCGGCCGTTTTGTTGCCGCTTTGCATGTCAGCAATAATTATCGCTAATGACATGCAAAGTAGGCGTTCCCAACTAAAAGCTAGTGAAAACAGTCGCAAACACAACTTCCTCCTATTATCAATGCCCGCGAAGCGATAAAAAAAGTCGCGCTAACCGCGATTATTGCTGGAATTTAACACCTGATAAAAACTTGACTTAACCATCTTGTCAATGGGAGGTGGATTGTAAGGTTAAGTCCTCACCTGCCTATTAGCAAGCTTTTCATTAGCGCAGTGAATTTATCACGGGATTTCTCGCGCTATTGCTGGGTTTCGCCACCATCGCTGGATTTTTTATCGCCTTGGAGATAAGCGTTGATAACGCGTTATCTCCGCGATGAAATCCAGCGATAGTCGGCGAAAAAAAATACACCGCTAAGCGCACTTTGCGATAATTATCACAAATCCTTGGTAATATGCCCCTTTGTCCTTTCAATCTCGGTGTGGATACCACTGTGCTAATCCTATCATTCCTATGCTTAAAAACTTTGATAGAAAAGCAGACATTTGAGGTGAGCAAATCTAGGGGGATATTCACAAGGACTTATTGCCGAGTTATCGCCACCTTAACGCATCAAAAGTGGAGAAAGATTTAACGCCATATTCACAAGCGGGTGCAAACTGCAGACATCGCCAGTATTCCACCGAGAACTGCTGCAAATTTTACCCCAACGGGTGACACCACCAACTAACCCTAATGAGATGCAGAGTAGGCGTTCCCGTGCAAAAACACACAAAAACACCACTACACCACTTTCACAACGAACTGCCATGCAAACCGAAAACAGGCGATAAGCCGCGGTAGCAGCAGGGAATTAACACCTGCCTTTTGCTGGTGTTAAGCTTAAGCAGGACGACTACCTGCAGCATGAAAGGGAGCCCAGCCAAGAGCCACATCTGATGGAGACAATGATCATGCAGCTCGGAGACCCATGAGGGCCACAACACCCACCGCCACCACTCCCAGGCACCCCCGACCCCCCCCGAACAAATACATACCGTGCACGACACAAGAGCCACAAAAAGCACATGATGTTGCACAATGACAAAAAGAAACACACATGTGTGGTCAGAAGAACGAGAAACAGTCACTCATCATTGAAGTAACAACCAAAAACTTTATTGAAATACAACACAAAACACCAATGCAGAAGACTCCTGTCGGGTCCGTCCGGGACAACTTTGATGTCATAGCCTGGAAAAAAAGCACCAAATCAGAACGTGTGTCATGCGCACATCAAAGGAGCGAGACACAGAGAAACAGAGAAGTAAAGAAAGGCATAGAGAGAAAGAGAGAGAAGGAAAGGAAGGGAGAGAGAGAGAGAGATGGAAAGGAAGGGAGAAAGAGAGAGAAGGTAAGGAAGGGAGAGAGAGAGAGAGAGAGGGAGGGACACTGCCGCCCGAGCACCCAGGCTCCACTGCTCACCTGCTGCCACCGGTGTGTCTCCAACCACGTGCTGGGATACACTGCAAGCCACCAGGTCTGCAATCTGTAATCGAGACCAGAGTCAATCATGGCAGAGTCCATCTCACTGCACACGGCAACAACGCCTGTCCATCCTGCGCACACCTGCAGCTGCACCCAACCCCTCCCACCGGCCAGCGCTGGCTGTCCGCACTTTCACACCTAGACCCCACTGCTCACCTGCCACCAACGGTGTGTCCACCAGTGGGCACACCACATGCCCGTGCAAGCTCCAAGCCCCGGTCCCTCCACCATGGCATGCTCCACATCATGCGGACCCGCACCGCAGACCAGCAGGTCCCACACATGACGCTGAGTCCTGAGGCATCAATGGCAGAGACCACATCAGTGCACACGTCATCATCGCAGGCTGCACACCCGCTCAGCAATTTCGGTGCCAGTAACCCTGTGCAACCCCAGTCAGCGCCACGTGGTGGTAGGCCCGTGACGTCCGCAAGGCTTCAGGTGCCACTAACCCTGTGCAACCCCAGTCAGCACCACATGGTGGTAGGCCCGTGACAGCCGCAAGGCTTTGGGTGCCACTAACCCTGTGCAACCCCAGTCAGCGCCACGTGGTGGTAGGCCCATGACGGCCGCATGGCTTCAGGTGCCACTAACCCTGTGTGCAGCAACTCATGGGCCCTTTATGATTGAGAATCGTGGAACGTCCGTCATACAGTCACCACCGGCAGTGGAGAATGTGACGTTGTTGGCCCCTTATATTGGTGGGGTCACATGGCCTGTGACGCCTGTGCCAGATGGGTGTGGTGTGTGTGCAAACCTGCCCTCAGGGAGTGGCCGTGACATGTTGACAACTAGACCAGTGACCTGCAGACCACTAGCATGTAAACCTGCAACATGTAGCTATGTGGCCCCCCTCGGAGCGTAAGCGGAGTGGTCTGGCCTGGCGTACGCTGGACCAGCCGAGGGCTTGCAACAATGACTCGGGGACTCTGGGCATGGTTCAGTCCATGTCCGGACAAGGAAGTGACTAATGCGTGTGTCCCTGTTGTAGTGTCTACGGCACCTGGAACGCAATCGGCAATGTAGCACACTGTGACTGGAATCCCACTAGATGAGCATCATTGACGTTAGGGGGAATCATTGACCCTACATTCATCCACACATTTATATATGAATGATGAAAGACATGACACAGCAGTGCGTTTCTGAATGTTTAATGCACATCCAGTGGAGTTTTGCAGCTGGAACAGTACAGGGCCATGCCAACCCCACTTCACAATATGGGCCTGTCGAGGGCCAGCCAGAGTCTATCGGGGAATGACAAGTACAGCGGAAGAGGAAGGGTACAGTCCACAGTCTGGTCGCCGTGTCATTGGTCACCAAACAGGATATGGCAGTCCATGTCGCGGTCCAAGGTGAGTGCAGCAGAGTGTATCGGGGGTCAGTGGAAGATCATGGGGCCATGTGCGGCACCAAGCAGCAACAGGCCAGGTGGCGGACATGAATGCTAGTGCCTCCTTCTGATCTCAATCCCGTCCATGTCCTCGGATCTGTGCTCTGCCCCACCTGTGGGTGATGCAGTTTCGGCTGCGGCACTGTGTGCCACTGACACATAAGGGGACGGAGGTGGATTGTCGGCCGCACTGTGTGGCAGTGACACATCAGGTGCCGGAGTGGAAATGCCTGCCGCACTGTGAGGCACTGACACACCAGGGGGCGGAGATGTGGATGTGTAGGAGCAGCAGCATTCATCTGCGCCACGCCTTGTGGCAGCAATGCCATGATGAGGATATGCAGGGCATGGTAGATCCCAGCTACATTTTGCTGATTGCAGCGATGACTGCCATCCTTTCCGCCTCCATCCGCACCATGTCCTCCATGAGCCTCTGCATGTGTGCCAGTTCACGGCTGAGATCGCTGGAGCCACTCTGAGCGGACAGGTGTTCTTGTCTCTGAGTTATGACTCCAGCGATGTCAGCCAGGGCTAGTTGGAGACCATGGAGCGTCCTGTGGGTGTCCGTTAGGGACTGGAGGTGGTCCCTGATGGGACTTAGACACCCATGGATGGTGTCAAGTTTGGTAGCCATGAGGTCGAACCCCACCCGCACATGCTCAGCCATCTCCCTCTGGCCCTCCAACACACAGCGTTGGAAGGCCATGTGTTGTTCGGGGGGGTCTTGGGAGACAGCCGGGGTTGTGGGTGACTCCTGCGGGGTGGTTTGTGGAGTGGGTAGGGTCTCCTCGATGCAGCTGGGCTGCCCTGGTCCTGGAGGTGATTGGCGGATGAGTTCAATGATGTCTTGGAGGGCTTGGGTGTCGATGCTGGTGGTGTCCTCCTCGTCATCAGTGAAGAGTGGCTGAGACTGCTCTGCAGGAGGTGTTGACGGTGCCTCTGCAATGTGAAGGGGAGATTCTGTATTACAATGTGTCCACATGTATGTAGCCGCATGGTACATGTTCACATTCAGACAGCATGGCAATGTACATTGTATCAGTCTGTGGATCAGGGCCATGATCCAGGGTCATTGTGGGTGTGCACTGTGCTCTGCTTGATTGTGCATGTGTGCCATTGTGGCCATCTCCCCCGTCCCCCCAGTACCTGCTGGTTACTCACTCTGTTGCTGTTGTGTTGTGTTGTGTTGTGTCGAGCAGTGTCCACTCCCCCAACTCCTGCCACAGTATCCACACTGATGACTGTTGACACCAGCTCCTCCATGTCATCCAGCTCCAGCTGTGGCGCTGGGCTCCCACCTCCAGTCTGCATTGCTGCCTTCTGGTTGCCTGCGAGTTTCTCCTTGGTTTTGCGCTTGATGTCAATTCATCGCCTCTTGACCTCGTCCATTGACCTTTTGTGCTCTCCGACGGCATTCACCTTGTCCACGATGGACCGCCATATTCCATTTTTGGTGCCCAGTGACACGTTGGACGAACAGTTCTTGATGGTGTTCCATCACCTCCGTGACCAGGATCCTATTCTCCTGCGGACTGAACTACGTCTTCCTCTTCTTCTTGTCCTTGCCCTTCCCTGTCCCTGAGGTCCCAGGCTGGTCGTCCGGGGTGCTTGTGGGGTTCCGCTCGTCCTCTGCGGCTGCCTCCATGGTGCTTCGGTGTTGGTTATTTTGTGTTTTTTCTACTTTTGTAGTGATTTTCCCACCTGCCGTGTGTGTATTGCAGGCCTGGCGCTGCTTATCACTGATTTCCTCATCGCGGTTGTTGTATCACGGACATTGTCCGCGTTTTCGGGAGACTATTGCATGGTGCTGCCTTGTTGTGAATTCCACGTTAACACAGGGTTATTTTCCCGCGATAGACTGCGATGTGTAAAGTTGCGTTAACATTTTTTGGAGATGTTTAGCTCACGTTCTTGTGAATATCCCCCCTAGAGTGTCGCCTAAATTGGGAACTACCCAGAGTTCTCTTCTCCTTTTCTGCATAATTTATGCGTCACTCTATGCCTGCAAGGGTATTCTTTTGACTTATACTGGGTGCTCCCTTGTGTCTGATCAAAGCTAAACCTCTCTGAAGAGCTGTAACGACAGCAAAACACATGTCAGGGGTTGCTTTTATTCATTTCAGGTTGGCTTGGATGGTATTTCACCAATACAAAGCTGTAATACTGTGCTTGGCGTGGTAAATGGCTTTTGTCATTTAACAGCTCAGCATGGATAGCATAGCTTAAAAACTTTGCTGTAGAAATGTCAAAAGACTTTGGGGCATATTCACAAGGACTTATCTCCGAGTTATCGCCACCTTAACACCTCAAAAGTGGAGATAGATCTAACGCCCCATTCACAAGCGGGTGCAAACTGCAGACATCGCTAGTATCCCCGCGATAACTGCCGCAAAATTTTTAAACCACGGGTGACACCACCAACTAACCCTAATGAGATGCAGAGTAGGTGTTCCCGGGCAAAAACTCACGAAAACACCACTACACCACTTTCACAACGAACTGCCAGATCTGCGATGCAAACCAAAAACAGGCGATAAGCCACGGTAGCAGCAGAGAATTAACACCTGCCTTTTGCTGGTGTTAAGCAGGACGACTACCTGCAGCATGAAAGGGAGCCCAGCCAAGAGCCACATCTGAAGACCCACAGATGCCATGGAGACAATGATCATGCAGCTCCGCAACCCATGAGGGCCACAAAACCCACCGCCACCTCCCGCAGGCCCGCCACCACCCCCAGGACCTGTCCCGCCCCCCCGGACCACCACAGAGGCAGCGTACACAAAGACAGCGGACCCACCTTAAACACACCAGCCGCCCAGACCGAACGCCAGAGGAGGACATTGCCCACTATAGGCCCAAAAGGACAACCATCCCCCGCATCCTGACCCACATCGCCCACCTGCTGATGGGACCAACACAGTGGACAACCAACATCCCTCCGCAGACAAAGCTGCCAGCTGTGCTGCACATGTTGGCCTCTGGTACCTTCCAACCCACAACCGTCAGAGTTGGAGGAGTCTCACAGCCAGCCCCATCCAAGTTCATCACACCTGTCCTGGATAACATCATCAGCCTGGTACCCCAGCACCTCCACTTCACCCACACTGCGCAGGAGCAGCTGGAGACCAAGCAAGGCTCCTACGCCATAGCTGGATTCCCTCACGTGTCAGGGGCAATCGACTGCACACATGTACCCCTCGTGCCCCCTGCCGACACTGCACACAACTACCGCAACAGAAAGCACACGTATCCCATGAATGTGCAGGCAATAGTGGACCACCCGGGACTACTCAACAATGTCGTGGCCAACTCCCCAGGCAGAGTGCATGATTCCTACATCGCCCGACAGTCCATCATCAACCAGCGCTCCCAGGATTGCACCTATGGAAATGCAGCGCTCTTTGGTAAGTACCAAATGAACACACCACACATCTCCACCCCACAGTCATGCAACTCACGACACTGGCAATGGGCACGCAGCAGAACTACATGCAACATGCCACACAACATGCCAACTGACCAGACGCGGCAACACAACTCCATTGGGAACCTGGTCTTGCCATGCACACAACCCAGCCATGGCATGGCACCACAGCCACACAATAGCAGAATGTGAGGAGAGACTTGGAGCAGGTATGTGCGAGAGCGGCAAGTGACAAATGAATGAGAACCTACCCAATGCCAGGTGTGGCGTGGAGGTGCTGGACAGACTCCAATGTGCAAACCACGGAAATGGCCATGTGGACATTAACTGCTGGTGCATGGAGTGTAGTGGCCAGTGGACGCTACCATGTCCCCACAGGCTGTGGGGCCGAACGTGGAAATGTCACACGTTACGTCCCCCCTGTATGCGCGGGCGGAGTGGGTTGGCCCTGCGTACGCCAGGCCTGCGTAGGGGTGTGAATAAAAACCCCATTGCACTGGGCGTGGTTCTCTTTCGGAATGGCCAACGTGTCTGCCAGGGCAGCACCTCTCAGCCCGCCACGAGGCCGGCGCCGAGCGCGGCGGGGTCTGCATCCCTGTGCGCCTGCTGCACCCCGGGCCGCTGGTCCCCAGACCCGTCATGCCTGCCCCAGTGCACCAAGGAGGCTCCGCTTACCTGCCGACACTGGCATGTGTCAAAGAGGGCCCACCACGTGCCGGTGCAAGCTCCAAGCCCCAGTCCCGCGACCTTTGCAGCCTCCGCAGACCATCGCTGGCCTCCACGACGCTGGCCCACAGTACTCCTTTTTCATTGACATACTCCACCAGCATACTCTTCGGCACAGTTGTTGGCACATGTTGTACTGAGTCGTGAGTCTTGAATGGCAGTGACCCCAAGTCTGTGGCAGCGTCCACATCATTAAACTCCCTCCGATCAGTGAAGGCAAAGTCTGCATCGCAAGCCGGTGACATGTGGTGCCACTAACCCTGTTCAACGCAAGCAGGTGACACTTGGATGAGGGTTCAGGCCTACACTGCGGCCCAGTAGGTCCCACATGTGGAACTGTGTCCTGAGTCTTGAATGGCAGTGACCCCAAGTCCGTGGCAGCGCCCACATCACTATACTCCCTCCGATCAATGAAGCCAAAGTCTGCATCGCAAGCACACGACACATGTCTGTGGGCCTGTGCTGACCACTGCCCCCGGCCTACACTGCGGTCCAGTAGGTCCCACATCCAGCACTTAGTCGTGATTCATGAATGGCAGAGTCCATACCAGTGAACGCATGGAGAGGAGTAAGAGGAAGATGCGGTTCAGTCCGGATGAAAGCCAGATCCTCGTCACAGAGGTGACGAACACTAGCAACAACTGACCTGGTGCCACTAACTCAGTGCGCAATGAGTCATGGGCACTTTCTGGTTGGACTTTGGTGGCATCTGAGTCCATGGCCTGGGGGTTGTCTGCATCATCATCTGGCTGGGATGGACTTGGTGTTCGACATGTGTCTGTTCCATTCATCTCCACCATGGTGACTGTTTCTGCGTGCTTCTGCCCTCTGCATCATGCCCTGGGGGTACACATTCCACTGTCCACCGAGACACTCCGCGACAACCCCCTTTGTCATCTACGAAAACCTGCTCTGCTCTTGTGACCCTGCCCCAGTGCACCGCAAGTCAGCGGCCCGTGGCGGTAGGCCCGTGCAGGACGCTGTGCATTCGGGCCCACTAACTTTGTGCAGCTCAAGTCATGGAGCCTTTATGGTTGAATGGTTGTGTCCTTAACGATGTACACTGTTGTCGTTGTTTTGACTGCACCAGGCACTCCATGACAGCTGGTGTACACACACCCCACACACATCCAACACAGGTGTCACTCGACATGTGAGCCTGCTAATAAATGTGGCCGGGCGCACGTGCCCGTAGCCATTCACAACATCTAAGCAAGTGTGTCCGTGTGGTCATTATGTCAGCATGATGGGCCAGAGCCCTGCAACATCACAGTGTGCTGTCTTCAGCGGACGATACCATGTAGTGTGGTTTGTGGCCTCGTTGTCTACATTGCTAAGTTAGCTTAGGCCTGGCTGCCATGATGCCTTTTTTGCACACGTTACTCTGTGACTTTGTTTTTCCAGACTCTGCTTGTGCCCGGCTATATTAGAACTGTCTGCCTTTTTGCCTTTCACCTTTTCTCATGTTCCTTGTGGGTTTCATCTGCACACCATGTACAAGGTCGAAAAACAACGTCCCTTGTTATTGCTGATCTGGTCAGCCCCTCGCACTTAGACATAACACGAAATGCAGCTGCACTGGAGAAATTTGTGTGCTTTTAATATTGTGATCTCCCTGTTGGTGGCACTTGGAGAACAACCTTTCCAGGGAGAAGAGCTGTGCTTGTCTGATGATGTAAACCTTGCATCTAGATATTGAGGTATGGGGGTCTGCCGGACAAAGCCCAGAGGTCTTCTATTTTTATAATAAACTAGTTACTAGCACGGGGAGGGTGGTAAGGCCATTTAGCCCTATATCCACTGTCGTTATAAAATGCTGTCCCCGTTTGTATTCTATGGAATTGTAACCATGCTTATTATTTTATCATTATGCATTATGCTGATAGTACTGGCACGTGTACTCTATCTTAGAGCAAGATAGTTGAAATAAACATTTTAAACTATACTGTGTCTCTTATTACGCACGTTGTGGACAAGTATGAGTGAGTTATGAAAGAGTGTTCTTGCTCCCGTGAGTCCTGAGAGAGAGACCGTGTTCTGGGTTGTCTAATCATTGGTAGCTTCGCTGTAGGACGGAGAACTAATGAGACGCTAATGCTAGTCGGATTGGGATTGGGGGTACTAAGGAGCATGGTTGGTTCACCACTACACACCAAGGTCCTCTTATCCTGTGCATAGCTCTGTATATGTGCAGAATCCCCGCAACATGTCACCACCAACGTAGTGGGCTTCTCTTCTGCGAGACGCTTGAGTAGTGCTTGTGCTTGTCCACAATAACCTTCGCTTACGCTTCCGGAAACGTATGTGAGGGGGATACCTCCTATATTGATGTTTTTATAGGTTCTTTCAAGCTTGAAGTTATTAAAAGGTGTTTATGTTAACCCTATATTGCGCTGCCTCACACTAGGTTGTCGATAATTCCAGGTCTTAATGGCGGATATAAATATCCCGGCACATAGCCGTGCTGCGCTCCGGGCTCATTTACTGGCTTATGGAGTGCCAGACGCCTGTGTCGCTCTCATCTTTGTGGTGCAGGCTGACCCGGCTCACCACTTTGAGGTGTTTTACTCTTGGCTCACTTTTCCGGCGGTGGAAGGAGCTGACAATTTGTTTCATGTTTACGCTCCCACTGCCTTACCCAATGCTTATCGGCCTTATCAGGCTCTCGAAGTACCACTTACGGCATGGCAACACCGTATTTGGTTTAATAGCGCCCTCCCACATCCAGTCACCCCGGTTCGTTTAGGTCCCTTATCAATAGACGGGGCCACTTGGCCAGTCTTGGCCGGGTATACTCCACATCCGCGTTATTTGACGCTTGTGGTTGATGAACTGCGTGCATTGCATACATCTTTAATCCGCGTGCACAGAGCTTTGGTACAATATGTTACAGGCAACGTCCAGGGAGCCCTTCCTGGTGTTGCGGCGCATCCAGCTGGACCGGGCGGTGTAACCATAAGTCCCGTCATGGTTAATTCGGTGATGGGCAAGCGCCCACAAAATAAGGATGATTTGCCTTATTGGCTTGCAGAAAAATTTGACCAGCTGGAGGCTGTTTTTCCGAATACTTCTCCTGTGGAAAAACACAGGATTTTGACGATTAGTTTGCCGAAAGACTTAATTCCCGAGTTGGCAGAATGCAACAACTGGGGTAAGGTATTCGCAGCAGTGTATGCGAAGTGTTTCGGCACTCCTTCCATGACGGTTCTCCCCTCTGTAATTAAACGGGTGCAGGATGAACATGGCCCTGAAGCGGCTGTGGAATTGGGGATGAGACTGGTGGGAGTGTTCGATGTAGTGGCTGATCTGATCCTTGCGAACGTCAAGGGCGATGCAGTTAACTTTCAAGTAGCTAATGCTTTGGCTTTAGTCCCAGAACCGGACAAGCCACGCGAATTACCGAAAATTATTGCACAGGCTTATAAAACCATTGGCCACAATAGTTTGGGGGTTAAGCCTTTTGCGAAAACGCAAACTCAATCACAACCACAACAAAAACCTCAGTCTGAAAAAGATGAGAAACCGTTCTTTACTAAAAAGAACTGGAGGTTGAAAAAACAGGGTAAGCAACAATCGAAACCAGGGTCACGTGCCGCATCCCCGGTGTTCATATCTTCGGAACGTACTTATGATTTGCGCAACAGAGCAAGAATTAAATCTCCTGAGAGATTTCAAGTCCCTGATCCGCGTTCTCCTCGTTCTTCACAGGCACCATCGACCTCCCAGACTGGTGGAGGAGATCGCCAGGATAGAGGCAGGGGTCGTGAGGCTCCACAGGGACGAGACCAACCTCGACAACCAGGCCGAGGGAAACCAGAAGAATTTCCACGTTCTCGCCAACAATTTCAGAAGAAAAAAGTTGCAGCATTAACAGCGAGGTATGCCACAGACGGTGAGAACGAGACTCCTGAATTGGACGTGGGCAGTGACGCTGCTAGACAGCGCCGTGGAAATTACCATAGTGCGGGAGGCACTGCGTCCTCATGTGGAGGCGACAGCAACTGATACTTTCATTACTGTCGAGACAGCTGACACCCGAGTGGCACCCCCTGACAGACTATTTAATATTGTCATTCAAATTGAAGGTGACATTGAGCGTGTTATTAAAGGGATTTTTGGGGAAAATCTGACCTCTTCCTATGACATTTTGTTGGCTGAGGCGGATTGGCCACCCCCATTCGTACTTGCTGCTCGTAAAGGGGAGGAGGTCATCCTTCCGAGCTTTTCTCGTCATGTCCCCAAGGACAAAGCGGAGGCTCTCGCAGCTGAATGGGCTGGGGCCCTGGCTCCGGCATTATACCGTAACCACGTGGGCTGGGATGAGGATTCACCCTCCCATGATATACCATTGCGGTCTCTGCCACAGCCTCAACCCCAATATCCCATCCTGCGGGAAGCTAAAGGTCCTGTTTCAGACATTCTGACACAGTTAGAATATCAAGGAGTAATTGAGACATGCGTATCACCTATGAATAATCCCCTTTTTGCAGTTTCTAAACCCGATGGGTCGTACCGCCTAGTTTTGGATTACCGACATTTGAACTCTCATTGTCGGACCTTTGCGGTGCAAAATACCCACAGTTCTGCGCTAGTAGACAGTCTTGTTCGCAAAAAATATAAAAGAACACTTGACCTATCCAATGGATTTTACACGCACAATTTGTCCCCGGAGTGTAGCCAATGGAGTGCTTTCACTTCCGGTGGAAAACAGTTTAAATTTCGGCGTTTGCCCATGGGCTACAAGAACAGCCCGGGTGTCTTCGCCGCCCGTGTTGTCTCTTTGTTGGACAGCATAGACCCAGATGCGTGCTCGTACGTTGACGATATATATCTGACAGACGACGAATTATGGCCGCATCTTTCCCGTGTGGACCGCATTATTCTTGAATTTGCGGTCCTAGGATACACATTTAATTTTGCCAAATCGCACATCGCAGAATTCACTGTTCTGTTTTTGGGCTATGAGCTCAACAATGAAGGCAGGGGCTTAGCTCCCCATTTCTTGGAGAAGTGTGCACTTTTGCACCCTCCAACCACCCTGAAGAAGCTTCAGTCATTACTGGGCTTTCTAAACTTCGGGCGTACTTACATTCCCGAATATGCCCAACGTATCAAGCCTCTATATGCTTGATACAGCCTACCTTTTCGAAGTCATGCTGGCTTCCTGAGCATTCCTCTATACTGCACTCTTTGCAGTCTGATTCACTTGAATCTAAATTCTTGTTGACTCGTGATAACCACACAAACCTGGTCATTAGAATTGTGCCAGGGGCAGTGGGTTTCAGGTACTTAACCTTTAACGAAGGTGACACAGTACCTATTGCATACATGTTGCATCTTTACACTTCAGCGGAGTTGCACTTTTCCTCTGTGGAGAAAGTTTTGACTGTAGTGCAAATGGCGATTCTTAAGGAACGCGCGCTGGCACAGGGAAAACACATTTTGGTGGTAACACCATATCCTGCCCTTGAGGCGGTGACGAAGGCAAGTGTACCGAACTCTAAGGCTTTGCACCCCCATTGGATACAATGGGCTACATCTCTGACGTCCCCGGATGTCACTTTTATCTTTGATTCCTCTCTTCAGACACAGGAGTTCTTACAGTATGAATTTGTTCATCCTCCTCCTCTGTCTTTGCTGCCGCTTGAGGAGTACGAATGTATCATTTACACCGATGGCTCGGCGCAACCGACCACGGGTTCTAAGCATGCTTATTCAGCAGCATGTGCTATTGTTGCAGGTACTATGGTGAACTATGAGTTCAAATCGACCGTAGTGCACACACAGGCACTAGGAGACAGTACTGCATAATTGGCCGAGCTGCGTGCTTTGGTGCTCGCACTTGAGTTCGCGAATCCAGACGTGACTACACTTATTGTGTGCGATTCTTACTACTGTGTTCAATCCTTCAATGACAACTTATTCTTTTGGTCTCAGAACGACTATAGAGATGCTAAAGGCAGCACAATTAAACATAAAATGCTTTGGGTTCGAGTGGCAGATCTTAAACAACGTCTGCCTCTCACACAGGTGATTCACACTCTTGGCCACCAGCGTGTGGGCGCACACGCTGTCGGTAACAGTTTGGCAGATGAAGCTGCCAAATCTGCAGTAGCCACGTGCTCAGTAGCAGCAGTTACAAGATCCATGACAAGGTTAAATAATGATATTTTGGCAGCTATTGCTGCAACGAAGGAAGGTGCTAATTACACACGGGGTTTCCCTTCCAAGTACTCTTATCACTTAAGTCCCGAACAGGTTCCTTACGTAAAAATTCCAGACGTTGGTGATCGGCTGATTCCCAACGCGGACCGCAGACCTTCCTTGATAACGGCCGCACACGAAGGCTTGGCTTCGGCTCATGCTGGCGTGTCTGCGACTGTTTCCATCTTGCAGCAGCGTTACTGGTGGCGTGGTTTATATAATCAAGCCCGTACTTATGTGCTTTCTTGTGACGTTTGTCAACAAATTAAGCCTTCGACGGTTACATGACCACCACAAACACAGCTCTGCATTTCAAACAAACCGTTTGGGTGTGTTTACCTTGATCACTGCGGTCCATTTTCTTCAGACACTGCATATAAATACATCTTAGTTGCAGTGGACTCGTGCACCTGTTTCATCTGGGTTTGGCCACAACGGAGTGCTGACGCTCGAAATATCATAAGGGATTTGCGTGTCTTTGTGGGAATTTTTGCCTGTGGCACCTTCCATTCCAACCAAGGTCCAGCGTTCGCCTCTAAGGCGTACAAGGACGCAATGAGGTCCCTGGGGGTGCAGGTGCAATTTTCGTCTCCATATCGGCCTGAGGGCAACTCGATTGTTGAATGAATGAACCATGACTTAAAGCAATCCTTGACAGCTAGAGTCTTAGGTACTGGCAGGAACTGGCTGGCCCACTTGTATAGCGTGCAACGTGCACTTAATAATCTCCCTAGAAGATCTCTGGGTGGGCGGACCCCATACGCAATGCTCTTTGGCATACAAATGTTTGTGCCAGACCTTGATGGTCTAGACATGGCGGCGAATGCCGCAATCTTTGACGTAGATAATCATTCTACTATGTTGCAGGACTTACAAGAGACCCGTGACAAACTTGCAAACGAACACTTGCCTTCAGCCACTGACGCTGCGCTGCAGATTCCGGTTGCCGGCTGGCTTCCAAAAGTTGGAGATCTGGTCCGAGAGAAGGTGGAGAACAAAAAAGAATTTGGCCCCTCTTATCGTGCACCAGTTCCTGTCCTTGGCTTGAAGGGAACTCGTACTGTCATCTTACCACCGCTTCCTGGTCGCAAAGACAACAGATACATCTCAGTGGACAATGTCAAGCTACAACATCTGGCCGATCCTGAATAGCGTGACACCTGCGATATCATGTCCAGCCATTTCAAGGACTCCTGTTTGTGGCCCTCCACCTTGCACAAACACTGATGTTGCCATTGAGATGGTAGATTTGCCTGATCGCCTGCTCAACTTCCCGGCTTCCTCCTGCAACAAGGAGACCGATTATGCATACCCCGCAAATGAATCGGTGGCTCATTTACCTACAACACCACTGAGCCCAACCCGTTTTTCCTTTGATTCGGCTTCCACCTCATCACTTATCCCGTCCAACTTCAGTATTTTTATATCCTGGTTCAGAGACAATTTTTTGGTCCCACCATGGACATACATCTGGTTGGTGCTATTCCTGATTTTCTTGTTCATGTCCATTGGCTTTGTGACAGTTTTTTTCTTGCTCATCAATGGTCATTATTTACTAGAACGCTCTGCAGTGAACTGTGTCGCTGGAACTTTGGCTCCGCATTCTTCCTCTCACATCATGAAGCGTGACCACACATTTGTGAACATTTCAGCTTTCCCAGTTGCTGATGGCATCGTATGGGATGCGGTAAATTTCCAAATTCATGGACCAACCGAGATTATTAATGTACCAAATGTCCTCCGTGTTTCCATGGGTGATGTGGTGAAAAGTAATGTTCATTCTGACGATTGGGATGTGCATGCCGTTGAATCGTTATTCTCTGACTTGAAATATTATGCTACTTTTAATGCTGAGGATTTGTATTTAAATTCTGCAAGTTATGCTGATTTATATTGTTACCAGCATTGGGGCAACCATTTTCTCCATAAACCAAGTACACTTAGGGGTACTTTTAATTACACCCAATGGGAACATTGTCCGACCCCTGTGCCAGGTAGCTCCCAAACACTTAAACGTAAATTTACTTATTTTACAGACTTTGATAGATCAAACCCAGGGTCCTATTATTTTAAATAGAACGCTTCGTCCATTCAGAAAATCATGTTGACGCACACCAAATTGCTATATTTGGGTTCCTTTTTGACCGCATTAGCAGTGGGTGGTTATGAATACTGGCAGGACACCATTGACTTAAAATCTATTTGGGGCACCAAAACATGGCAGGTACGCGGCACGGAAGCCTTACACCGTGCTTGCCTAATCCCGGCCCAAATTTTATTTTTAAATAGTACGATCTATCAAACAACCTGTTGGGGTTTGGCTACTTCAAAACAATTGAATGCACCCTCCATTCCTGTATTGTCTTCCGCTCCCAACGAGAGCTTGCCTTTCAATATTTCCCTTGCCAGTTTGCAAGCTTTGTTTCAAAACAATTAGTTTAATATCTCTACGATAGTTCAGTCACCCTGGTTGGCTTGGCCCATAGCATCAAATGCCTGCCAACTGCGTTTTCATGACTCAGCTCCTGGTTACAAACAGGATAGGCCAGATCCGAGGTTTTCTGACTCTCGTACTGTTACAACATATTCTGTTGTTAAATTGTGTAAACAGTGGTTGCAGCACTCGTCATTAGATTCTGTGAAACAACATTTATCCCTCCTATCAGGCAACATTGATCTGTCCGATTTTGTCCTAGGGCCTTGCGGTCCTCGACCTAAGAGGTTCATTTATGAAACTTACAATGAACTCTGGAAGCTTTCGCAGATAGAAGCTGCTTCCCATTTACGGGAAATTGATCAAGCTAATCTAGAAAAAGTGCTT
Organism: Calotriton arnoldi; assembly: GCA_963921515.1. Taxonomy (NCBI): domain Eukaryota; kingdom Metazoa; phylum Chordata; class Amphibia; order Caudata; family Salamandridae; genus Calotriton; species Calotriton arnoldi. Next base: position 18,610 of record CAWUFW010022235.1, on the reverse strand, counting down.
GCTGTTGTTGACAATAGTATTAACACCCTGTCTTCTCGCATTTACACATTAGAGAATATTGTTTCCTCAGTTGTTGATATTGTACAGGATGATGTGTCTGTGTTGTATCATGGTCAGAATCAGTTGCGTTCAGTAATGCAGTTTGCTTGGACGTTGCAAACATTGAAGATGGGCAAGGTTCCTTGGCATTTTTTAAACATGTCTGCCTTGTTCTTGCCATTTAATTTGACTGAAAAACAGCAGTTCATGTCCATGAAAGATGCCACATACACTCTCTTACATATCGAAAAGATAGAGCCGTTATCTTTCTCTGTGGTGGAGTTGGACTCTGCAGTGTGGCTAGTCCACGGGGTTATCGCTTTGCCTTTTTCTTTATTTGAGTTCAGTTCATGCATGAAACATTATCCTGTTGGCCGTTTTCAGCCTTTAGGCAGTGCCTTCTTGCATGAACTTTGGTCCCTGCCTTTCATGTACAGATGCCTTAGGGACGGAAAGGAGGTCTTTCTCACAGGGGAGTCTTGCGATTCTGCTGTGGGTCATTCCCTGATTTGTAAAAACATTAAATTGCACGGGGCTTGTAATGTTTCGGCTCCGAATCTTGCTTGTGTTCTGAAGGGCATTCCGGCTCCTGTTATATCACCTACTTTCACTGTGCTTTCAAATGGCAGTTATCTGCTTCTGAATAATCAAGACTGTTGTGGAATGCAGGCAGGCATCCCTTATATTGTAACGGTTTCCCACCGTGTAGTGTGCTGCAAAAATGTGCTTTTTCCGCCCCCGTGGGACATGATAGATAGTTCTATTTGGCCTTCCATACCAACGTTGATGGCAGATTTCAATAAATTGAGCAGAATAAAGGCGCTATTATTAAACCAGGAGGTTATGCTCACTTCCGCACGGGAGACCTTTGTGCTCAAGCTGGCAAGTACCCACAGTGAGATACAGGCTCTTTTGAACACAAACCTCCCACAACATTTCGGTGAACTGATTCACCGCGTTTTTAATGCGTCTACTACCGAAGGTCTTGTGCACTTTTTTAAAGTTGCGGGCTCTGGCCTTGTTACCTCCTTTCAAACTATATTTGGAGTAATCCCGGCTTTTATTCATTCTATTTTTTCCAGCGTCTTTGGCGGCTTCCCATTGCTCCTCGCCTTAGCTGCTGGAATATTACTTTTGATTTGTTTGCTGCGCAATGGCTGCACTTCCTGGGGGCCTACTCGACCAAGGTCGACTCCGGATGCTCCGTGAACGCATGCTCGTCACCTTCGGCATCCTACCACTGGTGACACTTGGTGTGTCCTATAGACTTTCTTTTCGCTTTGCGTATTTCACTTGCGTGCAACCTGTGATGTCTTGCTTAAGATGTCCTTTCTCTTGGTCCTTGGATATTTGCCTCTCCAATACGTCTCTGTCGGACCCGGATTTTGGCCAGTTGATGGGTCCCTTAGAGGCCCATGAACGGGACTGTTCCGGCGCTGGCTTGATGGCGCGTGCGGCTGCACTTGGAGTTTTGGGGTTATGGGATGTCTGGGCGGCTGCTCAGAATCTCCTCCAACAAAGTTATATTGAGTATCACGCAAGTTGTCCCACAATGCTGATCACTGCTCTCTATTATGAGGAACATGAATGCAGTTTTGATTTGTTGATACTGGATGGCATCTCTTTTTTCAGACAATACCAATGATGTCCTCTTGGAAGGTGTGGCAGTTTTCTGCACATACACTCTATTGGATTAGGGGCCTTCGCTTTCAACGAACTGCATTTATGGATTTTTTAATTTTTTAAGTGCCCTGATTTTTGGCCCTATTTGAAATTTTTTTTGTGTCCTGAACTTTTTTCCATTCACTGTCCTTCATGGGGACTTTTCGTAAATAGACGTTTACATTCTGCTCCATCTATTTGAACTCTGTTTTCGTCCTCTGTCTTGGCCTATGGACTGACTAGGGGAGGGTGTAGTGTGGTTTGTGGCCTCATTGTCTACATTGCTAAGTTAGCTTAGGCCTGGCTGCCATGATGCCTTTTTTGCACACGTTACTCTGTGACTTTGTTTTTCCAGACTCTGCTTGTGCCCGCCAAATTAGAACTGTCTGCCTTTTTGCCTTTCACCTTTTCTCATGTTCCTTGTGGGTTTCGTCTGCACACCATGTACAAGGTCGAAAAACAACGTCCCTTGCTATTGCTAATCTGGTCAGCCCCTCGCACTTAGACATAACACGAAATACAGCTGCACTGGACAAATTCGTGTGCTTTTAATATTGTGATCTCCCTGTTGGGGGCACTTGGAGAACAACCTTTCCAGGGAGAAGAGCTGAGCTTGTCTGATGATGTAAACCTTGCATCTAGATATTGAGGTATGGGAGTCTGCCGGACAAAGCCCAGAGGTCTTCTATTTTTATAATAAACTAATTACTAGCACGGGGAGGGTGGTAAGGCCATTTAGCCCTATATCCACTGTCGTTATAAAATGATGTCCCCGTTTGTATTCTATGGAATTGTAACCATGCTTATTATTTTATCATTATGCATTATGCTGATAGTACTGGCACGTGTACTTTATCTTAGAGCACAAACATTTTAAACTATACTGTGTCTCTTATTACGCACGTTGTGGACAAGTATGAGTGAGTTATGAAAGACTGTTCTTGCTCCCGCGAGTCCTGAGAGAGAGACCGTGTTCTGGGTTGTCTAATCATTGGTAGCTTCGCTGAAGGACAGAGAACTAATGGGACGCTAACGCTAGTCGGATTGGGATTGGGGGTACTAAGGTGCATGGTTGGTTCACCACTACACACCAAGGTCCTCTTATCCTGTGCATAGCTCTGTATATGTGCAGAATCCCCCAACAAGCAGTGGCCAAGACCTTGGACATGTAGCTTCGCCTGCCCCCCCTGCATGCACAAGCGGCATGTGCTGGTCCGGCATACGTCAGGTTAGCGCCGGGGTGTGCTGATTCGGCAAGGGGGTTCAGGGTGTGGCTCTGGTCTGACCTTGAGCATGAAGTGCGGTAGGCGTTTCTCTGTGTTGGAGTGTTGTCGCCACCAGGGCCACAGTAGTCGATGTTGCAGTGTAGCATGCACCTGGAGGGCGGGCCCGCACATATGGGGAAATGTAGGAGCGCAAGACCACTCGGGGTCTTGGCTCATGCATGCCAAGTGTTATGTGTATCAGTCCTGCGGCTGCATAAGTCAGATGCCTAGCCTCAATCGCAGCGCGATCACAGCCAGCCATGGACTGTACACCTGTGTCCGCCCTGTCCGGACCATTGGCCTACACTCAAGTGGCCGCACACCCTCAACAGCCAGCTTCACGGTGTTGTTAGCATGCCTCTGGACATGCGCAGACAGGCATGACAATGGTGTGCCATAGGAGTGCACGTGATACAACCGCGCAGCGCACACAAGTGTGGGGGCTTGTGGGAGGGAGGAGCAGCTGTGTGGCAACGTAACACACAGTGAGGCCGCTCATATGCCATGTGCTCGGCATATCATCCATGATTCCCTGGGTCGCAGGCATCCCACCCCACCCACGACAGGCCTCTGTACATCTCCTGTATGCAAGCAGATGGTGAAGTTACTGTAGGGATGAAAGGTCCTTTTTCTGGACTATCAGGCGGTAGCACATCTGCAGCTCCGAGCTGGAACTTGCATGTGCCCAGCACCACCTGACAGATACGATAGCATTTGCTGGTGACTCCCACACTACGCACTGCCCGACGTGAGACCAACTTGTACACATCCCACACGCAGTAGTCCTTGGTCGTAGTTAGCGTGCATGAAATGGCCTTCACACGTACTCCCACCCCATCCCAGGCCTGCACCTGTTGCACAGAGACACTGCTCATTGCTCCGAGCTGTGCCATTTCATCCACAGGACTGGCGCGGGTCAGCACAGTGCTGCTTCAGGCAGATCCACTGACGCAATGGCAGACCATCCTGGACACATGCACAACTCCAGTCACGTGGACCGGTACCGTGCACGTCTAATGCATGTACTGGGGGCACTGCCATTTGCAGTGCTGCAGATCAGTTACCGGCTAAGCTTCTGCCTTGCCAACATCTCCTGCATTCCGCCTGTGTTGCATTGTTGCTCGTGCATATTCGAGTGGACCATGGATGTCTGCATCTCCAACGTAACAGTAGCTGACCTGGATTTTGACGTGTGTGTGCGCCCCCTGTTGGGCCACGACCAGGAGTGTCACTGTGATGCCCAGTTATGGCATGCCTGGATGATTGGCATGCATGCTGGCAACTGGACCTGGGAGATTGCACGAGTCATCCTGTGCAGTGACCACATTGAGCAGCTCCCCTATTGGGCTTTAGTGCCAATTGGGGCCAGGGGTTGGAGTCAGCACATCTGTCCGGGACAGCTGATGGGTTACATCGCTGACATGTTAGATGTGGTGGACAACGAGCTCTCATTGGAAATGTTGGCCTACGCTGCTGCACTCACGTTCATGGACGAGTGACAACGTACATGCAGCCACAACTGAATGTGACCCATTGCAAGTGCCCCGACGCCTGGTTGCATGTTGGGCATCTGATCACATGTCCCAAGACGACAGTGGACATGGCTGCATTGGCCTGGACTCCGGATCCATGCGCAAACAACCAACGCGGGTTGGCACTGACTTGTGTGGGTGATGGACCCTCCCGGGGTAGACATGGGCGCTTTCCAATGTTCCTCATTCAGACATGCTGCTGCATTGGTCTGCATGTCATGGCACTTCTCTTGGCCGTACTGACACGCAATTGTTGATAATGTTTCCACACCTTCACTTGTCTCTAACTGTGATGAGTGTTCATTTGTATGCCAATGTGTGTGTCACGGCCTATCTGGGTCCCTGCCATACATGCATTGCTACCCCATCAGGGCTGTGGGTTTGTACTTGTGCATTCTCATGTCCCTGTTTCGTGCTTTGCCAGATGCATATGGCCATTTACCGGCCACAAGCGGTGCACTTGTGTCTTGTGTTCGGTTGTGCAAATTTTGCTGTTTGTGCCACATTGTGTTCGATGTTGGGGTGCTCTGCTTCCTATGTGTGTGTGCTGCATTGTGTGTGAGATGTCCCTTCAGCTCTGATTTGGCTCACCCTTCTCCCTTTCAGGCAGTGTGGTTTTCACTTCTGTGCTTGTTCAGTGGTGTGATATTGCCGAGTTGTGTGACTTGTGCTCTTGGTTGGTGTTGTTACTCTTGGGCATGGTTTGTCTGAAGTTGTGCTGTGCTTAATTGTGCATGTGTGCCATTGTGCCCATTTCCCCCCGTCCCCCCAGTCCTTGGTGGTTCCTCTCCCTGTTGCTGTTGTGCCTGTTGCTCTTGAGCAGTTTCCGGTCCCCAACTCCTGCCACCATCTCTAGACTGATGTGGTGGACACCATTTCCTGCATGTCATCCAGCTTCTGGTGTGGCCCTGGACTCCCACCTCCGGTGTGCATTGCTGCCTTCTGGTTGCTGGCGTGTTTCTGCTTGTTTGTGCATTTCGCATCATTCCAGCTGTTCTGGTTTTCTTCCATTGTCCTCCTCCGCTCTCCGGCTGCATTCACCTTGTCCACGATGGACTGCCATGTACAATGTTTTGTTGCCAATGGGGCTTGTGGGGTTGTGTACTAGCTACGGCTGCCTTCATTGTGCTTCGGTGTTGTTTTCTATTTGGTTTGTCTTTCTTTTTCCTGCTTTTGTTGTGCTTATTCCCGCCTGCCGTGTGTATGTCACAGGCCTTGTGCTGCTTATCGCTGCTTTCCTCATCGCGAATGGGCTCATCGCATGTTTTTTGGTGTTGGGGTTTGTGTTTTTATCGCCGTCGAGGTGGTTGTATCACGGACATTGGCCGCGTTTTCAGCAGACTATTGCATGGTACCGCCGTGTTGAGAATTCCACGTTCACACGGGGTTATTTTCCCGTGATAGATTGCAATGTGTAAAGTTGCGTTAACATTTTTTGGAGATATTTAGCGCACGTTCTTGTGAATATCCCCCTTTTTCCCTTTCTATCTCGGCGTGGATAGCACTGTGCTAATCTTATGCTTAAAAACTTTGATAGAAAAGCAGACATTTGAGGTGAGCAAATCTAGGGTGTCGCTGGTGTTGAGGGTGCTCTATACAGAAGCTGCCTTCCACCTAAATTGGGAACTACCCAGAGTTCTCTTCTTTTTTGCATAATTTATGCATCACTCTATGCCTGCAAGGGTATTCTTTTGACTTATACTGGGTGCTCCCTTGTGTCTGGACAAAGCTAAACCTCTCTGAAGAGCTGTAATGACAGCAAAACACATGCTAGGGGTTGATTTTATTCATTTCAGGTTGGCTTGGATGGTATTTTACCAATCTAACGCTGCAATACTGTGCCTGGAGTGGTAAATGGTTTTTGTCATTTGACAGTTCAGCATGGATAGCACTGTGCTATTCCTATGTTTAAAAACTTTGCTGTAAAAATGTCAAAAGACTTTGGGGGATATTCACAAGAATGTGCGCTAAACATCTCCAAAAAATGTTAACGCAACTTTACACATTGCAGTCCATCGCGGGAAAATAACTCCGTGTTAACGTGGAATTCACAACACGGGCGTACCATGCGATAGTCTGCCGAAAATGCGGCCAATGTCTGCGATACAACCACCGCGACGGTGATAAAAACCCAAACCCCAACGCAAAAAAACATGCGATGGGCAAAACTGCGATGAGTAAATCAGCGATAAGCAGCGCCAGGCCTGCAATACACACACGGCAGGCGGGAAAATCACTACAAAAGTAGAAAAAACACACAAACACAAAATAACCAACACCGAAGCACCATGGAGGCAGCCGGAGCAGGCGCAGGGGACGAGCAGAACTCCACAAGCACCCCGGACGACCAGCCTGGGACCTCGGGGACAGGGAAGGGCAAGGACAAGAAGAAGAGGAAGAGGCGGTTCGGTCCGCAGGAGAATAGGATCCTGGTCACGGAGGTGATGGAACACCATCAAGAACTGTTCGTCACCTCCAACGTGTCATTGGGCACCAAAAATGGAATATGGCGGTCCATCATGGACAAGGTGAATGCCGTCGGAGAGCAAAAGAGGTCAATGGACGAGGTGAAGAGGCGATGGATTGACATCAAGCGTAAAACCAAGGAGAAACTCGCAGGCAACCAGAAGGCAGCAATGCAGACTGGAGGTGGGAGCCCAGCACCACAGCTGGAGCTGGATCTCATGGAGGAGCTGGTGTCAACAGTCATCAGTGTGGAGACCGTGGCAGGAGTTGGGGGAGCGGACACTGCTCGACACGAAACAACACAACACAACACAACAGCAACAGGGTGAGTAACCACCAGGTACTGTGGGGACAGGGGGAGATGGCCACAATGGCACACATGCACAATCCAGCAGAGCACAGTGCACACCCACAATGACCCTGGATCATGGCCCTGATCTACAGACTGACACAATGTACATTGCCATGATGTCTGAATGTGAACATGTACCATGCAGCTACATACATGTGGACACATTGTAATACAGCCTCTCCAGTTGACATTGCAGGGGCACCGTCAACACCTCCTGCAGAGCAGTCCCAGCCACTCTTCACTGATGACGAGGAGGACACCACCAGCATCGACACCCAAGCCCTCCAAGACATCATTGACATCATCCGCAACTCACCTCCAGGATCAGGGCAGCCCAGCTGCATCGAGGAGACCCCACCCACTCCACAAGCCACCCATCAGGAGGCACCCACAACCCCGGCTGTCTCCCAAGACCCCACCGAACAACAAATGGCCTTCCAACACCATGTGTTGGAGGGCCAGAGAGAGATGGCTGAGCAGGTTCGGGTGGTGTTCGACCTCATGGCTACCAAACTTGACGCCATCCATGGGTGTCTAAGTCCCATCAGGGACCTCCTCCAGTCCCTAACGGACACCCACAGGCCGCTCCATGGTCTCCAACGAGCCCTGGCTGACATCGCTGGAGTCATGACTCAGAGACAAGAACACATGTCCGCTCAGAGTGGCTCCAGCGATCTCAGCCGTGAGCTGGCACACATGCTGAGGCTCATGGAGGACATGGTGCGGATGGAGGCGGAAAGGATGGCAGCCACCGCTGCACATCAGCAAAATGTAGCTGGGATCTACCATGCCCTGCATATCCTCATCATGGCATTGCTGCCACAAGGCGTGGCGCAGATGAATGCTGCTGCTCCTACACCATCCACATCTCCGCCCCATGGTCTGTCAGTGCCTCACAGTGTGGCAGGCATTTCCACTCTGGCACCTGATGTGTCAGTGGCACACAGTGCCGCAGCCGGAACTGCACCACCCACAGGTTGGGCAGAGCACACATCCGAGGACGTAGATGGGATTGAGATCAGAAGGAGGCACTAGCATTCATGTCCGTCACCTGGCCTGTTGCTGCTTGGTGCCGCACATGGCCCCATGACCTTCCACTGACCCCGATACACTCTGCTGCACTCACCTTGGACCGCGACATGGACTCCCATATCCTGTTTGGTGACCAATGACACGGCGACCAGACTGCGGACTGTACCCTTCCTCTTCCACTGTACTTGTCATCCCCCGATGGACTCTGGCTGGCCCTCCACGGGCCCATATTGTGAAGTGGGGTTGGCATGGCCCTGTACTGCTCCAGCTGCAAAACTCCACTGGATGTGCATTAAACATTCAGAAACGCACTGCTGTGTCATGTCCTTCATCATTCATGTATGAATGTGTGGATGAATATAGGGTCAGTGATTCCCCCTAAGGTCAATAATGCTCATCTAGTGGGATTCCAGTCACAGTGTGCTACATTGCCGATTGCATTCCGGGTGCCGTAGACACTACAACAGGGACACACGCATTAGTCACTTCCTTGTCCGGACATGGACTGAACCACGCCCAGAGCCCCCGAGTCATTGTTGCAAGCCCTGCGCTGGTCCGGCGTATGCCAGGCCAGACCACTCCGATTACGCTCCGAGGGGGGGCACATAGCTACATGTCGCAGGTTTACACGCTAGTGGTCTGCAGGTCACTGGTCTAGTTGTCAGCATGTCACGGCCACTCCCTGAGGGCAGGTTTGCACATACACCACACCCATCCAGCACAGGCGTCACAGGCCATGTGACCCCGCCAATATAAGGGGCCGACAACGTCACATTCCCCACTGCCAGTGGTGACTGGATGACGGACGTTCCACGATTCTCAATCATAAAGGGCCCATGAGTTGTTGCACACAGGGTTAGTGGCACCCGAAGCCTTGCGGCCATCACGGGCCTACCACCACGTGGCGCTGACTGGGGTTGCACAGGGTTAGTGGCACCGAAATTGCTGAGCGGGTGTGCAGCATGCGATGATGACGTGTGCACTGATGTGTCCATTGATGCCTCAGGACTCAGCGTCATGTGTGGGACCTGTTGGGCCGCGGTGCAGGTCCGCATGATGTGGAGCATGCCATGGTGGCGGGACCGGTGCCTGGAGCTTGCACAGGCACGTGGTGTGCCCACTGGTGGACACACCGTTTGCGGCAGGTGAGCAGTGGGGCCTGGGTGCGCAAGTGCGGACAGCCAGCGATGGCCGGCGGGAGGGGGTGGGGTGCGGCTGCATGTGTGCGCAGGACGGACAGGCGTTGTTGCCGTGTGCAGTGAGATGGACTCTGCCATGATTGACTCTGGCCTCGATTACAGATTGCAGACCTGGTGGCTTGCAGTGTATACCAGCAGGTGGTTGGAGACACACCGGTGGCAGCAGGTGAGCGGTGGTGCCTGGGTGCACGGGGCGGCAGTGTCCCTCCCTCTCTTTCTCTCTCCCTTCCTTTCCTTCTCTCTCTCTCCCTTCCTTTCCTTCTCTCTCTCTCTCTCTCCCTTCCTTTCCTTCTCTCTCTCTCTCTCCCTTCCTTTCCTTCTCTCTCTCTCTCTCTCTCTCTCCCTTCCTTTCCTTCTCTCTCTCTCTCCCTTCCTTTCCTTCTCTCTCTCTCTCCTTTCCTTTCCTTCTCTCTCTCTCTCCCTTCCTTTCCTTCTCTCTCTCTCTCCCTTCCTTTCCTTCTCTCTCTTTCTCTCTCTGCCTTTCTTTCCTTCTCTGTTTCTCTGGGTCTCGCTCCTTTGATGTGCGCATGACACACGTTCTGATTTGGTGCTTTTTTTTCCAGGCTGTGACATCAAGGTTCTCCCGGACGGACCCGACAGGAGTCTGCCGCATTGGTGTTTTGTGTTGTGTTTGAATAAAGTTTTTGGTTGTTACTTCAATGATGAGTGACTGTTTCTAGTTCTTCTGACCACACATGTGTGTTTCTTTTTGTCATTGTGCGACATCATGTGCTTTTTGTGGCTCTTTTGTCATGCACGGTATGTGTTTGTCCGGTGGGGTCTGCGGGGGGCCTGGGAGGGGTGGCGGTGGGTGTTGTGGCCCTCATGGGTCTCCGAGCTGCATAATCATTGTCTCCATGGCTTCTGTGGTCTTCAGATGTGGCTCTTGGCTGGGCTCCCTTTCATGCTGCAGGTAGTCGTCCTGCTTAACACCAGCAAAAGGCAGGTGTTAATTCCCTGCTGTTATCGCGGCTTATCGCCTGTTTTTGGTTCACATCGCATATCTGGCAGTTCGTTGTGAAAGTGGTGTAGTGGTGTTTTCGTTTGTTTTTGCACAGGAACACCTACTCTGCATCTCATTAGGGTTAGTTGGTGGTGTCACCCGTGGGGTTAAAATTTGCTGCAGTTATCGCGGGAATACTGGCGATGTCTGCAGTTTGCACCCGCTTGTGAATGGGGCATTAAATCTATCTCCACTTTTGATGCGTTAAGGTGGCGATAACTCGGCGATAAGTCCTTGTGAATATGCCCCTTTGTCCCTTTCTATCTCGGCGTGGATAGCACTGTGCTAATCCTATGCTTAAAAACATTGATAGAAAAGCAGACATTTGAGGTGAGCAAATCTAGGGGGATATTCTCAAGAACGTGCGGTAATCATCGCCAAAATAGGTTAACGCAACTTCTAATATCGCGGGAAAATAACTCTGTGTTAACGTCTCATTCTCAACATGGCGGTAACATGCAATAGTGTCCTGATAACGCGTCAAATGTCCGCGATACAACTACTGCAACGGCGATAAAAAAGGAAACCCGAACGTGAAAAAAGTTGCGATGGGCCCAACTACGATAAAAATCCAGCAAAAAGCAGCACCAGGCTCGCAAGTCCTACAAGTAAGGCGGGAAAAATCACTATAAAAGCGGCAAAAATGAAATTCAAATAAAACACAAACAACTGAGAAGCACCATGGAGGTAGCCGGAGCAAGCACAGAGCACAACCCGAACCCGACAAGCCCCACGGAGGACCAGCCTGGGACCTCGGGGTCAGGGAAGGGCAAGGAGAAGAAGAAGAGGAAGACGCGGTTCGGTCCGCAGGAAAACAGGATCCAGATTACGGAGGTGACAGAACACCATCAACAACTGTTCGTCACCTCCAGTGTGTCATTGGCAACAAAAAACGGAATATGGCAGTCCATCATAAACAAGGTGAATGCAGTCGGAGTGCTGAGGAGGACAATGGAAGAGGTCAAGAGGCGCTGGAATGATGTGAAGCACAAAACCAAGCTGAAACTCGCCAACAACCGCAAAGCAGCAATGCAGACTGGGGGTGGGAGTCCTGCGCCACAGGATGAGCTGGATGAGGTGGAGGAAATGGTGTCCACAGTCATCAGTGTGGAGATGGTGGCAGGAGTCAGAGGACCGGACACTGCTCAACATGACCTGACACAACAGCAACAGGGAGAGCAACCACCAGGGACTGGGGGTACGGGGGAGATGGGCACAATGGCACACATGCACAAGTAAGTACAGCACACCTGCAGACAAACCATGCCCAAGAGTCACAACTCCGACCAAGAGCCCAATTTACCCAAGTCTGCAACAGCTCAGCACTGTATAAGCACAGAAGTGAAAGGCACACCGCCTGAAAGGGATTAGGGCCAGCCAAATCAGAGATGAAGGGGCAAATCAACCACAATGCAGCACACACACATAACACTCAGAGCACCTCAACATTTACAACAAAGTGGACCAAACTGCAACACTTACACAACAGAACAGAGGACACAACTGCTGCCGCTTGTGTGTAGAAAATGGCCATTCGCATTTGGCATAGCAGGAAACTGTGAGATGATAATGGACAAATACAACCTCACATCTGTGATGGGGGCAAAATGTCAACTGTCCAGCATTAAATAGGCATCTCCACACAAACAGTCACAATGTACATTGACATGCAGTCTGTTTGTAAACTTGGCCAATGCGTCAACATACATGTGAACACAATGTCAAACTGCATCTCCCCTTCACATTGCAGAGGGAGATTCATCACCTCCTGCAGAGCAGACCGTACTCCTCATCACCGATGACGAAGAGGACCTACACACCATCGACCCCGACGCCTTCCAACAGCTCATGGACACCCTCAGCACCCCACCCCCAGGAGCAGGGCAGCCCAGCTGCATCGAGGAGAACCCACCCCCTGCACAGACCACACAGCAGGAAGCACCCACCACCACGGCTGTCTCCCAGGATCCCCACGAGCAACACATGGCATTCCAACGCCGTGTGTCGCAGGGCCAGAAGGGGATGGCAGAGCAGGTGCGGGTGGGGTTCAACTTCATGCCAGCCAAACTAGATGCCATACGTGGGTGTCCAAGTCCCATCAGGGACCACCTACAGGCCCCAATGGACACCCACAGTCCGCTCCATGGTCTCCAACAATCCATGGCTGACATCGCCGGAGTCATGACTCGTAGACAAGAACAACTGTCTAGTCAAAGTGGCTCCAGCGATCCCAGCCGTGAGTTGGCCAACATGGGGAGGAACATGGAGAACATGGAGCGAATGCAGGCGGGAAGAATGGCTACCACGGCTGCACACCAGCGAGATGTAGCATGGATCTACCATGCCCTGCAGATGTTCATCATGGCAGTGCGGCCACAAGGCCTGGCGCAGATGAATGCTGCTGCCACTACTCCCTCCACATCACCGCCCCCTGATGTGTCAGTGCCTCACACTGCGGCTGACAATTTACCTCCGGCCCCTGATGTGTCACTGCCACATAGTGCCGCAGACAAAACACCACCACCCACATGTGAGGCACATCACACATAGGAGGACGATGATGAGGATGAATCTGCCATTGGGCTAAGTAGGAAGTGGTAGCATTCATCTCCGCCATATGGCCTCTTTCTGCTTGGTTCTGCCCTCTGCATCATGCCCAGGAATAACACCCTCCACTGTCCCCCTTAACACTCTGCGACACTGACCTTGGCTCCCGACATGTACTGCTACATTTGTTTAGGCAACCAATGACACAGAAATCAGACTGCGGACTGAACTCCCTCTCCTACGATGTACTTTTCCCTCCCCAAAGGACCCTGGCTGGCCCTCCATGGGGCAACATTGTAAAGTAGCGTGTGCATGGCCATGTACTGGTCCACCTTCACCACTCCACCGAATGTGATTAAGACATTCAAATTCACACAGATGAGTCATGTCCATAATCAAGCAAGTATGAAAGTATGGATGTATGTAGGGGCAGTGATTCCAGACAACGGTGCTCCCTGGGAACTGATTTCAATGCGCATGTATGTCCATGACCCAGATAGGCAGTGAGATGATGGGAATGTGTGAACTAGCTGGGGCCTCATTGCTCCAAAACAACAATCTTGCTATTTCCAAAGTTAGCCCCACGTCAATGTATGAAATAGGGCTGTGTGTCACAAAGGCAAAGTCAAAGTTATGTGGAAGCCACAGCTCGGAGCAATGATTGGTTTGCATGTGGAGCGCTTGGACTCCTGGGATGGTCGGTGCGTAAGTGTGAAGGTCATACCATGCAAGTGAACTATGAGCAAGGACTCCTGTGTGTGGGGTGTGTATACGTTGGTCTCTGGTTAGCGCTGTGCGTAGTGTGGGAGCCGTCAGCAGCTGCTATGGTATCGCTCAGGGGGTGCCGGGCGCATGCATTCCCAAGGTCGGAGGTGCAGATGTGCTACCACCTTCTAGTTCAGACAGAGGGGCTGTCATCCACAATGTTAGCTTGTCATCTGCTTGCATTCTGGAAATGTGATGGGGATTGGGGGGGTGTCACTGCTTCACCTTCCGGCATGGTTGAACCCTTACCAGCCATGTACGTGTCCTCACGGTCAGTATTGCATGCACTGATGTAGCAGTGTTGTTTTGCTGCAGTCTGACAGTGATGGGTGCAGGTAGCTGTGAGGAGGCGGTTGACCACTCACCTTGCACCTATTAGCTGGCACTGATCACTACTCTTGATGGATGACGTCCGTGTACACATGTGACCTGTACGTGGCACATTTGAGCAGGGGACACCTTGGTGTGTTCCACGCAAGGTGGACCTGCTGGCTTCTAGGCTGGTGTGCATCTCCCAATGTCGCTGAGGTGTCCACTGTGCCCACATCCCCCTTATGGCCATGTTGTTCATGTTGTGGGACTCGGCACACAGGGTGTATATTTGCATCAGGCAGGTACATCTCTGACCACAAATGGCACCCTTTTGTCTTTTCCTGAACACCAATGACGGCCTCCATGTCATGTTCATGTACACGTGGGACGCTGATGAGTGGCATGACATACTACATGTGACACCCTGATATGGCATATCAAATAAGTGACGCCCTAAACAGCCTCTCGGTACAGAGTTGACATACACACCATCTCTTCTTGCAACATATGCGAATGATAGCACTCAATGTTGCACTTACACCCATCAGAGTAATGTGCTAATGCATAGGACTGACATGCACACGGGGAATGTGTGTTGCTAAGATTTTATTTGCACATGCTGGTAAAGTGGTCATCTTGTACTGTGCCATGCTGTGGACAGTCACAATGTGACGTGCTCATGCGAAGATATTGTTGATGATTGTGTTCCTTCGAGTTATTCCTGCTGCGGCTGCAGTGGGGTGTGGTCCACCTGCATCATCTTCCTCATCATCGTCCGGTGCTTCTGGGACTTGGATCCATGGGGCATTGGTGTGTACACATATGTTGTGCAATACACAACATGCAGTGATCATCTTGCACACTATTTCTGGGCTGTACAAGAGTCTTCCACCGGTGATGTCCAGGCACCTGAAACGTGATTTCAACACGCCAAATGTGCGTTCAACAATGCCCCTGGTGCGTTTGTGGGCCACATTGTACTGCCTCTGGGCCGTGGTGTTCAGGTCTCAGAGGGGTGTCATCATCCACGGGCAGAGTGCATATCCTTGATCACCTGTGAGAGGTAAGTGAGATTAGTGTTAACTGTGGTTCTGCATGCTGTGTTGGCAGACATACAAGTTTCGTGGTGTTGATTTGTGCGACCTCGGGATTCATGTTAGCCATGTATTGCTGCTGGCAAATGTGGTAGGACAATGTGTATTACGTAGCCTCACAGCTGCTCCTCCCTCAAACCGAGCCTATTTACTTGTGTGTGCTGCGTGGTTGCATCACTTGCACTCCTACGGCACACCATTGTCATGCATGTCTGCGCATGTCCGCAGGACTGACAGCAAGACTGTGATGTTGGCCATTGAAGGTGGGCGGCCACGTGTGTGTAGGCCTATGGTAAGGATAGGGCGGACACAGATGTGGAGTTCTGGCCTGGCTGAACTCACGCTGATATTGAGGCTAGGCCTTCGGTTCAGGCTGCGGTAATGTAGATACACACGCAACAGTTGGCATGTATGAGCCAAGACCCCGAGCGGTCTCGTTCTCCTTTGTTAATCCATTCGGGAGAGGCCGCCCTCCTGGTGCATGCTACATTGCAACATTGTCGATTACAGGCCGGGTGGCGCAGACACTACTACGGAGACACACACCATAGTCACTTTTGTGGCCATGCTGGAACTGAACCACGCCCAGAGCCCAGAACTGAACAACGCCCAGAGCCCAGGGCCATTTCTCCGCACTCCTCACACGCGTGCGCCGCGACGCTGGGATGTCGTGCACTTTGGAGTACGTCTCCAGACGATCTACCCAGGCTTCCCGGCAGCCTGCCTGGGACGGGGCTGGCCCTCGCGACTGTGAAGGGCTCCAGTGGCGTTACCGAGGACATGCTGTTGGCTACTGGAGGCGGACTTGTGGGGTAGCCCCTCGGGACAATGACTTGCAGTGCACTGAGTTTGGCCCACCGGGAGAGCTGAGCGGGTGTGCAGCCTGCGATGATGCAGCAGGCCTGGTGGCTGGACGGTGACTTGTGGTGCACAGAGTTGGTGGCACCTGAGGCCCTGCGTCCGGCACGGGCCAACCGCCACATGGCGATGACTTGCAGTGCACTAAGGTAGGTCCACCGGAAGAGCTGAGCGGGTGTGCATCATGCTATAATGCTGGAGGCTGGACAGTGACTTGTGGTGCACTGAGTTCGGCCCACCGGGGGAGCTGAGTGGGTGTGCAGCCTGCGATGATGCAGCAGGCCTGGGGGGGCAGACTGGAAAGGATGGGTCTGTTACTTGCTGTACCGCAGTGTGATCAGAAGGCAGCAGTAGCCAACTCACAACTCCGCAGTGCGGTGCCGCTGGGTGCGCTGGGAGCCTGTTGCGCAGAATCCAGCGATCGGCTGAGGAGGCTGCCAAGCTCATGGAGCCAGGCCTTGGAGATTGCACCCACACATGGTGGGCCCTCTTGGAGAGACGCCGGTGGTGGCAGGTGAGCAGTGAGGCCTGGGTGCGCAGGGGCGGGCATTCACCGCTGGGCGCATGTCGGGTCTGGGGATCAGCGGGCTGGGTTGCAGCAGGAGCACAGGATCACGCAGGCACCACCCGTCACGACGGCGGCCTCGTGGCAGGGTGAGGTACACCACCCTGGCAGACTCGCCACTGCAGGCGATGACGAGATGTGCGCCGGGTGGCATGGAACGTAGCCACCTCGTCGCCAGTGTGACTTTGCCCGTTGTAGGTGGTTGGCCATGTGTGTGTAGGCCTATGGTCAGGATATGGCGGACACAGAGCCACACGCAGTAGTTACTTCGGTGGCCGTCCCGGAAGTGAACCACTCCCTGAGCCCCGGCCTATTTAGTCACTCCCCTACACTGGACTGGCGTGCGCCGGCCCTGCACACTACGCTTACGCTTACAGGGGGGCCAACATGGCTACTTGTCCAAGGTGTTCCCCACTGTCTGTGATGTCATGGTTGCGTCCACTGTCCTTGACAGTACAGACTCCAGCAGTATGTGTCCACATGGAAATGTCTGTGCTCTGCATACTCTAGACTGTCCAGCACATCACCGCCACACTTGGCATCATGTACATTGTTATTCATAGGTCCATTGCCTCCTTCGCACAATCGTGGTTCCCACCTCTCCCCACATTCTGCAAATGTGTGGCAGAGGGGCTATGCCTTGGTGTGTGGTTTATCCACATTTCTGGCCCCTCTTACCATGGTTACTTGTGTTGTCGTGTCTGGCAGGTGTGCATGTTGGTTGGCATGTTGTATGTGATTTTGTCACGTGTCCATTCCCACAGTTGTGAGTTGTGTGATTGTGGAATTGAGGTGAGTGGTTTGTTCCGTTGGTACTTACCAACGAGCAGTCCATTTCCATAGGTGCCATCCTGAAAGCGCTGGTTGATGATGGACTGTCGGAAGATGTATAAATCATGCATACTGCCTGGGTAGTTGGCGACGACATTGGTGAACCGTCCTCGGTTGTCCACTGTTGCCTGCACATTGTTGGAATGCGTGTGCTTCCTGTTGCGGTAATTGTGTGCAGTGTCGGCAGGGGGCACAAGTAGGACATGTGTGCAGTCGATTGCCCCCAACACGTGCGGGAATCCAGCTATGGAGTAGAAGCCTTGCTTGGTCTCCAGCTGTTCCTGCGCAGTGTGGCGGAAGTGAAGGTGCTGAGGTATGAAACTGATGATGGCATCCAGGACAGGTGTGATGGCCTTTGATAGGGCTGGGTGTGAGACTCCTCCGACTCTGGCAGTTGTTGGTTGGAAGGTACCAGAGGCCAACAGGTGCAGCACAGCCAGCAGCTTTGTCTGCGGAGGGATGTTGGTTCTCCGCTGTGTTGGTACCGTCACCCTGTGGGCAATGTCGGTCATGATGCGGAGGATGGTTGTCCTTTTGAGCCTGTAGTGGGCAATGACATCCTCTGGCGTTAAGTCTGTGAGGCTGATGCATTTTCGGAAGGTCCGCTGTCTTGTTCTGCGCTGCCTCAGTGGTGGTCCGGGGGGTGGTCCTGGGGGTGGTGACGGTGGGTGTTGTGGCCCTCTTGGGTCTCCAAGCTGCATGATTAGTAGCTCCATGACATGTGTTGTTCTTCAGATGTGGCTCTGGGCTGGGATCCCTTTCATTCTGCAGGTTGTTGTCCTGCTTTACACCAGTAAAAGGCAGGTGTTAAATCCCTGCTGCTAATGCGCCTTATCGCCTGTTTTTGGGTCACATCGCAGATGTGGCTGGTCGTTGAGAATATCGCGAAGTGGTGATTTCGAGTGTTTTTGCACGGGAACGCCTACTCTGCATATCATTAGTGTTAGTTGTCGCTCTCATCCGTGGCGATGTTTTTTGCGGCAGCTATCGCTGGGAAACTGGCGATATTGGCAGTTTGCACCAGCTTGAGAATAGGGCGATAAATCTATTGCCACTTTTGCGGTTCTAAAGTGCCAATAAATCGGCGA
>CAWUFW010022234.1:0-100530 GCA_963921515.1 Calotriton arnoldi | reverse complement strand
GGGTGGTAGTAGTGGTGGGCATCCAGCCCCCTGGCTAAGGGTGGTAGTAGTGGTAGGCATCCTGCCCCCCTGGCTGAGAGGTGGTAGTAGTGGTGGGCATCCTGCCCCCCTGGGTGAGGGTGGTAGTAGTGGTAGGCATCCAGCCCCCTGGCTAGGGGTGGTAGTAGTGGTGGGCATCCAGCCCCCTGGCTAAGGTGGTAGTAGTGGTGGAGGCATCCTGCCCCCCTGGCTAAGAGGTGGTAGTAGTGGTGGGCATCCTGCCCCCCTGGCTGAGAGTGGTAGTAGTGGTGGGCATCCTGCCCCCTGGCGTGAGGGGTGGTAGTAGTGGTAGGCATCCAGCCCCTGGCTGAGGGTGGTAGTAGTGGTGGGCATCCTGCCCCCTGGCTAAGGGTGGTAGTAGTGGTAGGCATCCTGCCCCCTGGCTAAGGGTGGTAGTAGTGGTGGAGCATCCTGCCCCACTGGCTGAGGGTGGTAGTAGTGGTGGGCATCCTGCCCCCTGGCTGAGGGTGGTAGTAGTGGTGGGCATCCAGCCCCTGGCTAAGGGTGGTAGTAGTGGTGGGCATCCAGCCCCCTGGCGTGAGGGTGGTGGTAGTAGTGGTAGGCATCCTGCCCCCTGGCTGGGGTGGTAGTGGTGGTGGGCATCCAGCCCCCTGGCTAAGAGAGTGGTAGTAGTGGTGGGCATCCTGCCCCCTGGCTAAGGGGTGGTAGTAGTGGTAGGCATCCATGCCCCCTGGCTGAGGGTGGTAGTAGTGGTGGGCATCCTGCCCCCTGGCTAAGGGTGGTAGTAGTGGTAGGCATCCAGCCCCCTGGCTAGGGTGGTAGTAGTGGTGGGCATCACTGCCCCCTGGGTGAGGGGTGGTGGTAGTGGTGGGCATCCGGCCCCCCTGGCTGGGGGTGGTAGTAGTGGTGGGCATCAGCCCCCTAGCTGGGAGTGGTAGTAGTGGTAGGCATCCATGCCCCCTGGCTAAGGGTGGTAGTAGTGGTAGGCATCCAGCCCCTGGGTGAGGTGGTAGTAGTGGTGGGCATCCGGCCCCCTGGCTAAGGGTGGTAGTGAGTGGTGGGCATCCAGCCCCCCTGGGTGAGGGTGGTAGTGGTGGTGAGCATCCAGCCCCTGGCTGAGGGTGGTAGTAGTGGTGGGCATCCAGCCCCTGGCTAAGGGTGGTAGTGGTAGTGAGCGTCGCCCCCTGAATCGAGGGGTGGTAGTAGTGGTGAGGCGTCAGCCCCCTGGGTAGGGGTGGTGGTGCGCATTCAGGCCCCTGTGTGCATATGTGGCATTGGTGATGGGCATCCGCCCCTATGGTGCTGCTGTTGCTGGTGTAAGTATATTCAGCATCCTCGGTGTATGTGTGTGATGTGTGTCGTGTGCGTGTTGTATGTGTTTTTGTGGTTGGTGTCTGACTTGCAGCTTCTACGCCGTACCAGCGTCCGTGCCTGTTCGGTAGTAGATGTAGAATATTGGTATGATCGGGACGAAGGGATTCATGGTTGAGTTCGTGTCGTTCGTCCTTCTCGTTGCTCGCGTCGTCCTCGTCGCTTCAGCCTCGTCCTCGTCGCTTCGCTTCGTCCTGCGTCGATGGCGTGTTCGTCTCGTAGCGTGGATCGTGTTGTGGCGCGAATCGGAGTGTCTGTCTGCAAAAGTACTAGAAACACAGTCAGAATTAGCTCCATTGAAGCCACTCCTGAAACCTGTGCACATGATTTGGACAAAGTGTTCCTTACTGTCTCTTGTGAAAATTCTGAAAAGATTGTTATCAAAGGCCCCTTTTGTGAAGCCATAGTTGCCAATGTGCCTTTAGAAATGATGGCAGATTCAGGCGCACCAATTACTATTATTTCAGACAAACTGTTTCTTGACAAATGGAAAAATAGACAGCTGGAGAAACCTGATGTACACCCAAAGGCCTTTGGGGATCAAGACATCGATATGCTTGGCTATTTTATTGATACTTTATCGTGTTTAGGCAGACAGATTACTACAAAAATGTATGTTGCTCTCAAGGGGAAGAATATTATTGGTTGGAAGGATTTAGCTAGGTTGGGCATTATTCTTGTTCCAGGTGCAGACAAACCAATTGTTCTTGCTGAACACTATATTTAATTAATTGAAGAGGATTCTGACACCAATGTACACAACATTTTGAATAAGTTTAACAAACTCTTTAAAGAGGAAATTGGTAATATTCATAAATTTGAACACCTTATAAAGCTCAAATCCAATTCTGTCCCCATTGGTCATAAAGTCAGGTCAGTACCACTGAGTGTTAGGCATGACCTGAAAATCTTATTGGACAAACTGTGTGCTGAAGGTGTTATTCAGGCTACAGACTCCTCGGAATGGGTCAGTCCAGTGGTTATCGTTAAAAAAAAGACTGGGGAAATCCGTCTATGTGTGGACCTTCGCACACTTAACAAAAACATAATCATTGACTGTCACCCATTATCAAAAGTTCAGGATCTTCTAGCTAATATTGGTTCTACCAAAGTGTTCTCTCTACTTGACCTTAGGTCTGCGTACCATCAAATACCCCTTGCTACGGAGAGCCAAGACCTTACCACTTTCATCAAGCCCTTTGGTGCATTCAAATATTTAAGAATGCCGTTTGGTCTTGCCTCCGCAGCAAGTGTATTTCAGAAATTCATGGACAACATCCTTGCAGACATATCAGGTGTTCAAGCCTTTCAATACGATGTCCTCATCTTTGCAGATTCCCAAAGAGAACATAACCTTATTTTGGAGAGGGTTTTGTCAGTCTTTGAGAATGTGGGCATCACATTAAGGAAGGAAAAATGTAAATTCATGGTTGAGGAATTAGACTATCTTGGTCACAATGTCTCCAAACAAGGTATCAGTCCAAAAATGTCTCTTGTATCTGCCATCAAGGACACTACGCCTCCAAAAACAAAGACACACTCCGCTCCTTTCTAGGTCTATGCGAGTATTATTCTCGTTTCATCCATGGGTACTCCATAATTGTTCAACCTTTGAGGGATTTGTTACACAAAGGAAGGGCGTTTGAGTGGTCCGATGCTGTTCAGAGTGCTTTTTCACAGGTTAAGAACCTTATAACCTCAGCTCCCATTTTGTCTCCATTCAATGCAGATCAACCTTCATTTTTGACAGTAGATGCTAGTCAATTAGGTTTGGGGGCTGTCCTTTCTCAAAATTTTGGAAGTAGGGAAGGTACTGTTGCTTATGCATCACGCTCTTTGTCATCTGCTGAAACCAACTACAGCACGATTGAGAAAGAGGCACTTGCTTGCACTTGGGCAGTAGAGAAATTCAAAACTTATTTGTGGGGTACTCATTTCAAAATTTTCACAGACCACAAACCTCTAATTTTCATGCTCAATGGCAATGGGTCTGGCAAGGCTTCTGCGAGGTTGGTGCGTATCATTTCCAAATTACAAGAATACAATTTTACGATCCATTATTTGCCCGGAGGCAAAAATGGACGCGCTGACTGTCTGTCAAGAATGCCTGTTGCTGATTCCACTTCACCTGTTACAGATGATGTTGAGTGTGTGGTAGCCCTTGTTGAGGATATTTTTCAGAGCAAGCTATTGTTTCAAAGGAGTCATGGCTCACCGCTCTTGAAAAGGATATCTTGCTCCAAAAGGTGGTCAATTACATCAAACAAGGTTGGCCACATGACAGGAATTGTCTTCTGATGTCAAACCATTTGCTCATGTTTTGGATGAGTTATCAGTGGTAGATGGTTTACTTCTACGTCATGACTTTTTGATTCCTCCACTCTCCCTGAGAGAGTTATTATTCAAGAAAGTCATGAAGGACACATGGGGGTTTCTGCCACTATTCGCAATCTCAAACAGTTTTACTGGTGGCCAGGTATTGATTCACAGGTTAAGTCATGGATTTCTGGATGTAGCACTTGTCTAATTTCAGACAAGCATTGGAAGGTTCGTGAGCCTAACATTCATATGGTGCCTTTTCCTGATTCAGCTTGGGACAAAGTTGCCCTTGACTTTGCAGGCCCATTTGAGCTTTTACCAGGAAATCAGAAATATCTCATTGTTCTTGTAGATTATATGTCCAAATGGGTTTATTTTAACTTTGTTGCTTCACCGGATACCAATTCGGTCATTAAGTTCCTTGAACGCATTTTTGAAATTGAAGGTTCTCCAAAGGTACTTATTACAGACAATGGCACACATTTCAAGTCGCAGAAGATGCTAGATTTTGTCAACGGTTTTGGTATTAAACGCCTTACGGTCGCTTTGTATTCCCCATCTTCCAATGGCCTTGTTGAAAGGATTAACACATTTCTTAAAGAGGGAATACAAACTGCACTGTCTGGTGGCTTCCAGGTAGAAGAGTTTCTTAAAAAAACAAATTTGGAACTACCATCTCACTCCTCATTCTACAACAGGTGTTTCACCTTTTAAATTGTTGCGCAACAGTGTCGCTACCTCAAGTTTACGTCCCAATTGGGTCAAAAATTTCACCTCCTCTGCCAATTCACAAGACACTTGGGAAACCATTAGAGAAAAAATCAAGAACAAGCAAATAGCTATCTCTAATTATCATAAGGTTGCTAAAAACACCAAGGATCTAGTGTTTTGTGTCGGTGATTGGGTCTTAATAAAGAAACCCAATAGAGTCAGAAAGGGGAGTCAAAATTTTCACTTCCTGTCAAAGTTGTTAGTTTCAAATTGTGCAATTTTATTAAATGGCAGAGGATGGTGGAACAGGAGAAATCTTGTTAAAATCTCCAACGAACAAGCCATCAAAATTGTTAATGCAAAAAAAAAAGGGGGTGTGTGTGTTGCTGACGTTGTTGGTGTAGAGTTTTTCTTTGACAAACCATCTACTTCTTCTGTTCCCTCCACTCCTCGGTCACAAGACTGCTCGAATACGCATGTTTTTCATGAGGGTTTGACAGCCACCTCACCTATTCCAAGTACGAGCAATGTGGGTGCCTTCACTTCTCATATTTCTCCAGCTAATCGTTCAATTGTTGATTCCATTCACAGGGCACCACGAAATGTATCTGTACCTCTAAGATTCAAAGATTTCTATTTGATGTAAAATTCTTATCCTTTATTTTTCTTGTAACCTTGTATGTTAGCACATTATCTGTTTTCACCATTTATTGCCTGTATAGTTTTGATGCCTTGCATTCTGCTTTTTGTTTAAAAAAGAAAGGGTGATGTTGTGGTCACAGCTCGCTCTTCCTCTTTAAGAGCGAGCTGTCCCTCACGCGCTTGTCACGGGCGCAGTTTTCCTTCAATGTGGATTCTCTATTCCGACGCTGTTATGCAAACTGCCTCAACTGTTTTCTTGGGCAGTTTGGATAACAGCGCCGGAGACTGCAGTTGTGGGTCGCATTGTAATCTTCTTAATTCTTTCAATAAACCTGCTTAATCTTATCTCTGCCTCATGATACCTACTTCCACAATACGCCTCCCCAACGGCCCCCCCCCTCCCCGCCCCTTATCCAACCTGCTGTGAAACAAATGTTCCAACCGCAACTGACAATAAATAACACCACCTAGATAAACCTACTGGTTATCAGAGGCGACAAAAGCTACTTGGGCATTGGGGGACATTAGGAAATAATCCTAAGAATTTGTGTAGAATGATTCTAACCAGCTAATATCTGCTCCTTACCGCCACTGTCCGTGTAATGACGTCTGGGTAATCGCCAATTGTGAGTGATAGCCCTTTAAAACGTGTTTTTTCCATCCCAGTTTTTGTTAACTGCATCACTTCTAGGCATGTTCTGATAAATATGGTCATCTTTCACATACATATGAGCATCGCCTTTTTGGAGCACACAGCCTGTGACCACACAAGGTGCGTATTTGTCCACACTGCGCACTATACATATTATTTCCACCTTATTCCTTTACTCACAAAGATGTCACTATTCCCAAGGTTGTTAAAAGCTATTTCTGTGGAGGCGATGGGCCCGGCCAGTCTTTGTGTAGCAGCTGCCCATGGACCTGCGCCCCACACGTGACCCCCTGCCCTTTAAAGGTTGGAAATGATTTCTGCCAGGGAGAAGGCAGCTTTCTCCGTCAGCAAAGTGACCAGTACCGTGCTGCCTCGGAGAAGCACATCACACACAAACCCTCCATGCTTATCAAGGGAAATATCGTCAAAGCGCTGCTTTCTAGTGGCTCGCGCTGGCCCTCAGTCGGTGATGCTCGCCGGTATTTCTGCAGCGCCGGCCTGGCTTCATTAGGCCGATATATGGAGTGACTGGCAGGGGAAAGGTTGCAACGAAATGCCTGCATTCTGGAAAGCGCACGGGCGTGTCACCGTCTATTCTTTCAGCCACATAGGTCGCCAAGCAATTTCTTCCACCTGGAAGAAATTGCCAGCGGAAGAAATTGCTCCCTTTCATAAAGCTAGACAAAATACGTATACGTCGAGAGACACTGGAAACTTCTAGGTATACAGCAGCTGGAATGGAATTTAGTTCCTTGAAAAACAATATGGAGGTAATTTGAAGTCGTGCATCATGGGGCCTTCAGGGGCTCTCTCTGGTGGCTTGGGTTTTTAGGCAGTGACTTTAAAGATCACCAGGACCTCGGTGTCAGACTGTTTCCCCACATGCTGCAGCGCAAAAAGTCTTTAGTTGGACTCCATCTTTACCCGAGTTTCTCCAAATTTCACTGTTTTTTAACCTGCTAGAATTTTCGAAATTCGAATCCTTTGCTACTACCCCCCTCCCCCATCTATTTGCATCCCGCCATGGATAAGCTAGACCCACATGTGCTAGAAATGTAATGCGATGGCGAAAACAAAAAATCTATCCACTCTTGTGAACAGTGTCGAGAACAATACAAGTCTCAGACATGCTAAAAACAACAAGGACTGCAAAGAACCTCTGACACCTGACAAGAAAATCAAACAGCCATCTGCTAGTCAGGCTTTCAGCAATTTGGCTCATTTCTAGTAGGAGTGCATTGCCAGGCCTTCCCAATAACACCCTGGCACAATTCAAAGGAGCCTTGCTCACCCCTGCAAGGCTAGTATCGGGAGCAATGAAATTCAGTTGTATCTCCCCCAATGCTGCCTCACCCACACTGGCTGGTGTTGAATGTCAAACCTGGATTCAAAGCTCATCTAAGACCGGGTGCACCTCCGTCACCCACCTACCTCCATGAAAATCTGACTATTGCCTGAGGAGTGTAGTCTACCTGAGGTAAGGCATGCTTGAGTCCAGCAATCACAAATAAAACCAATTAAGCATGTGCCTGGTACAGAGTGAAATGAGGAAAATCGTTACTGGAAGAACTTGTATGGATGCCAATTGGGTGTAGCCTGGTTTTACAGCTGCTGCCCTTGGCTTGTCTTCTTTTACTCCTGCATGTCACTTGATACCCCAGGTTTTAGGGTTTATGAAGATGGTTTCACAAAAACAACATAAAGACGGCTCTCTGCGAGCCAGAGCCAACCTTTGTTAAGATAGCGCCCTGGGCATGAGCGAAATTTGGCGCCAGTGTTGATAGTACTGAATTAAATGAGGCATGAAAGGGTCCCTTTTGTGTCCACTGGTCAGTACCTGGGTGAGCACTAACTGGCCCCTGAGCACAAACATCCCCGGACCTCCCCCAGCCCACCTAAATCACCAATAGCTTAGCTGCCTCACGCAGATGGTGGATTTGTTGATGTGTGCCAGCAGGGGTCAGAGGGTGAAGGCAGGGCAAGAAGGGGGATAAAAGGGTGTTAAAAACATTGTCCGCCATATGATAATGAAGGACTAAAACCACCTGAAACTGGCAAGAGACAAGGACAAGGCTGGAGCAAGACAAGATGGGCGCTGTTGGCATAACCTTAATGCACAAGCTCCATGTGCGCCTCAGAAAATTGGCACCCTGGGGCCCAGCACGCCCATCCTAAATGCCGGCCCTGCTCAGAGTCCTGTTTTTCTCTGTGATTGTATTGTATTGTAATTGCATTTATATAGCGCTTACTACCTCTGATGAGGCGTCAAAGCACTTTTTCGGCAAGTAGCACGCTACTCCGGAACCCATAAAGGATTAGTGGTGAATTAGTACAGTGAAAATATGAAAGTGATTTGAGTGGTGGATATGTTAGTCAGTTATTTGGATTGAGAAGGATGGAGGAGGGATAGAAGAAGGAAAAAGGTTTGCATTTATATAGCACTTGCTACCCTTGATGGGGTGTTGAATCACTGTGTTCGGCGAGTAGCACGCTACTTCAGAACCCATAAAGGATTAGTGGTGAATTAGTATAGTGAAATATGAAAGTAATTTGAGTGGTGGTATGCTACAGCCAATAGAAAAGGAGGAAAAGTAAGTGGCAAGCACAGGAACCAATGACAAGCAAACAATGGCAGGAGGGCGGGATGTAAGCCCCTTTTAAGATTAATATTAAATACAATAGATTTCATGAGCACTGCGTAAGCACTGTGCAGGCGAAACCTCACCATGGAGGTTCCAGTTCACAACCTCATACCTGAAAGAATAAAAAAATAACCTAATCCATTACTTCTCTTATTTCAACACAACACTATTATTTCTGTTTTATCAAAAACAGCCCAATTCCTATATCATGCATTTAAAGGATAGTTCAAGCAATTTCACCTTCTGAGGATTGGAGGATAAAAGAGATGCTCTTGAAGTTACGTTACTATATTTGTAAGATAACAAGGACAAATTCTTTCCAATTGACACTTGAGGTCTTCCTCAGAATTATTGGGAAATACTGCAGTCACCACTTCATGGCATGGCAATGACCACCGCCGTCCTTTCATATATTAAGAATAGGATCTCCCTTCTCTACCCAGCCCCATGCATTGTCTTTGATGTTATGCGAGCTAGGACACTCACAATTCTGGGAAGACTCTAAACAGGAATTACATAATTTGCTGGGAAGGGTTAAGGTGTGGTTATTAAAGTTATGACTCAATGCGTGTAGCATAATCGTATGTGGAAGAATAAAGACGTCTGTTACAGAGCTCATTGTGTGGCGTGTTCCTGGGCTGGGGAAGACGCTACACCACATACCAGTAAATGGAAGGCTGTAAGGGTGCTAGGAGGGGATGGGGTCACCCCTGTTATGTCATTGTGGGGGGAGAGGTTCCTTTGCAATTGATGAATTTATGTCCATGAGGACTTGGAGTTCATTTTGAATTTGGTGGGTGTGGCCATCACTAAAAAAAAGCTGTGGATGTCCTGTCTGCCAAACTTGTGGTTCACCCCTCTGTCTAAAGTTGGGGGAAGCACCAGTGGAAACCTTGGAGCCATCTGTCAATGCATGTCACATCACCCTCCCTATGTAAGATGGACATTCTTGACATATTTTCAGGACCGCCAGGACAAGCCTTGCGTTCCTGATCAGGAAACCAAAGAAAAGACCTCCATGTGATGGCAGAAGTCTCAAGGTACGTCTGGCCCTTGTTTTTTGTTTTGGGAAACTGCCTTTACACCGAGGGTTGAGCCACGCATGCCATTTCCACACAAGTGGAACAACACTTGCCTGAACCATGCATATGCCTTAACCACACATAAGCGTGGTTAGGGAAGTGAGCGGTCTAGATATGTGGATGGGCAGGGAGAGGAACAGGAAGGATTGGGAGAGGAAGCAATGGGACGTGGCCTGGTAAGTGGGGCTGGGGCCGGGTTTTGGGGGGGTAGATTTTAGGGCTGGGGACGGTTTTAGGGCTTGGGGGTCGGGTAGTTTTTAGGGCTGGTGGCCAGGCTTTAGGGATCAGCGTGGGAGGAAGGGCCAGTTTTCAGGGGTGGGGGCAGTTTTTAGGCTCATGGTGGAGGGCTGGGATCGGGGTCGTTTTTTGAGCTGGGCCGGGTTTTAGGGCTCAGGGTGGGGAGTCGGGTCGTTTTTAGGGCTGGGGTGGGTCAATTGCCGGGATGCAGCCGGGCTCAAGGTGGGGCTGGGGTTCCATGTTTACGACGCATATACCTTTACGGTAACCAGCCATTACAACGAGGCTTTTACCACGCAAGTTGTTACATCGCATGCGTAACAACGCATGCGATGTAAACACGACTACCATTACAATGCAAACCATTATATCGCATGCGCTTTTAAAACGCATGCGATGCAATGGTTATCCACATCGTTGTGAGAAAACTGGGCTGGTCCGTTTCCTCACAACGACGTGCACCGCCCCTCTGTCGACGCTGGAACCAGGAGAGAGGAACCACGAGGAGAGAGAGGTAAGGGAGATTGTGCTTGGGGTGGGGGTTACTTTTTAAGGGTTTAGGGTAGTGTCGAAGTAGTGTAGTAATGTTTGTGTAGTGTAGGGTTGTGTGTAGGGGAAGGGTCGTGCTGGGGATAGTGTTTTAGGGTTTAGGGTAGTGTTGTGGTGTTTGTTTAGTGTAGGGAAGTGTTTTTGGTTTAGGGTAGTGTCGAGGGGGTCGTGCAGGGTAGTGTTAGAGTGTAGGAACGGACTGGGGGTTGTGCGGGGGTAGTGTTTTAGGGTTTAGGGTAGTGTTGAGGTGTTTGTGTAGTGTAGGGTAGTGTTTTAGGGTTTAGGGTAGTGTTGTGGTGTTTGTGTAGGGTAGTGGTTTAGGATTTAGGGTAGTGTCGGGGGTCGTGCAGGGTAGTGTTTGAGTGTAGGAACGGACTGGGGGTAGGGGGAGAGTTGTGCGGGGGGTAGTATTTTAGGGTTTAGGGTAGTGTTGTGTTTGTGTAGTGTAGGGTAGTGATTTAGGGTTTAGGGTAGTGTCGGGGGTCGTACAGGGTAGTGTTAGAGTGTAGGGACAGGACTGGGGTAGGGGGAGGGTCGTGCAGGGGGTAGAGTTTTAGGGTTTAGGGTAGTGTTGTGGTGTTTGTGTAGTGTAGGGGTAGTGTTTTAGGAATTAGTGAAGTGTCGGGGGGTCGTGCAGGGTAGTGTAGTGTTATTGTAGGGAGAGGACTGGGGGTCGGGGAGGGTCGGGGAATTAGTGTAGTGTCGGGGGTTTGTGCAAACGTTTACCATGAGTATACCTTTACCACGCATTCCTTGCCGTTGAAATGGCATGCGTGGTAAAGGTATAGTCATGGTAAAATTTTGCGTTGTAATGGTACTCGTTGTAATTGACATTGCGTAGTAATACCCGCGTTGTAAAGGCATGCGTGGTATTTCTATGCGATGTAACGAGTGCTATTCACCTTTACCAATCATGCCTTTACAATTAAATTTATTGTAAAGGCATGCGTGGTAAAGGAATGCATGGTTAAGACGCTGTTGTTGCGACCGCGCTGTTGTGGCACGTGTGGTTTAGCCATGCGTGCTCTGTCATACAACCTTTGTTTTGCATTAACGAATTGCTGCTTTAGGAGTCGATGTTTGTAATACAAAATAATTTGATGAGCGGGCACATTAAATATGGCGTAGGCTGGTCAAAGCTCTAGTGACTTCAGCGGAGCCGTGGCAGCTCCGCTGAAGCACAGAGTTCTCTAAGTGTGGAAGGAAGTCTTTTGCCAGGGTCCAGAGGACATCCCTCCACGGGCCTGGCGGGCCGCTGACCACCCACCAAATCCTAAGTAAGCCCCTTAGCCTCTCTCCATGGCGCCTGACCTTGTGCAAAGCTAGAATTCCCTACCCTTTCACGGGGTACCTCTTGGTGTAAGGACTGGGAGGACGTTCTGGACTTCCGCTGCTACACCTTCTTTCCACTATTTCTACTCTCATTGATGAGTTTTGGCAATTTAGCGCCAGGATACCATTCTGGTCACATTGAGCTCTATAAATAACCAATACATACATTCATACATATATCCTCGCTCCCTGGTGTGCTATGTGTTTGATTTCAATGCTGTGTAATTGTTCG
Organism: Calotriton arnoldi; assembly: GCA_963921515.1. NCBI lineage: Eukaryota > Metazoa > Chordata > Amphibia > Caudata > Salamandridae > Calotriton > Calotriton arnoldi. Next base: position 88,761 of record CAWUFW010022234.1, on the reverse strand, counting down.
TGAACTGGGCAGTGCTCTTACCTCACAGTTAGGATCAGGCCCGGTTCCAGGAATTTTGATCTGGATGGGCCAAGGGTTTATTTGGGTGGGCCAATGTGGGTCCAATTTTTGTCAATTCTGTAATCCCAAGATTTACATCATATCTTCTTCCAAACAGGCATACAGAGCATCTAGAAAGTTATTTTAGAGTAGCAGCTGATGCCTATGCTCAACAGTTCAACTCTTATAATTTCCAGCAGGCCAGGCTTCAGCACCAGCACCAGGCTTCCAAGCAGATTGTAATAGCAGTTTAAGGTTAAGGAGGTACCTGTTACCACACTTGAGCCTTGACATTTTGCACTAGGAAGACAGGCAATGAAAGCTTCATCGGGGCTCAAGCCTGAAGCCTGGCTCTGGCTCAGCTTGAGGTCCTGTTGGAAATTCGAGCCCATAATGAGCCAAACTATTATGTACGTTCTGCCTGCCACCCTCAATCTACCCAGGATGTGGCGTTACAGCGAGAGCTTCCAACTTTGGAACTGAACAAGCTAGGTTTGAGTCATGGCGTTGGCTCAACAGCCTGTGATTCTGGACAAATCTCAAGTGCCTAAAAGAAATTAATGTGACCTTGTATAATGTAACTGGTGTTGGTGTGAAGCACTTTAATATCTCCAGGTAGAGTTCACACTATATAAAAATCGCAGAAAACCTGGGAGGCAAAAACAAAGCATTAGCATAAGAAGGAGAGACAAATAGCCATATAGCAGCTGATTTGTAAAAAGTGAAAACATAAAAACTGGATAAATTGCAGCATCTCCACTTAAAGTGTGTGAGCTTGGGCAAATATTTTATTTCACCTAAACTCGATTTTCTTCATATTTACGCATAAAAGCATATTCAAATACTTGAATCAGAAAACCAACTATACAAAACCGATTGTGTTTTATTTAATAGACTAATGTTGCTCTATAATAATCTGGGCCACATACAAGGTCCACGTGACAACTGTCTTGCCTGTTGGTTCACTAATAGCACTGTCAGCAGTGTGAGGACCGAGCACGAATGACTGACTCTAAGCTCATGTTTAAAAACTATCACTTTTAACAAGTGCTTCTTAGTGCAGCGCTATATTGTGACATATTTATGTCAAAGCCTCCTTGTGTTAAAGAAATACAGTCTCATCAAAATTTTAAAAAGTGTATCATATTTTACGTGATGCATGTTGTATGTTTTATATAGCAAACATTTTCAGGGCTCGGATTGTGCGTGGGCTTTAAGAGCCAAGCCAGTGCCTGAGCTCAGCTCGCCTGGTTAATTTGTTTGCTCGCCCACCTCTAACCCCAAAACCCAATTTCAATTTTAAAGACAGTGAAAACAAAATGTCGACGTTCTGACGTTGAGATTGATGAAGCACTTAACAGGTGCCTTCTCCGTGGCCTCTTCTGCTGTGATTGGGTGGGCCAAAGGGCATGTTTGGGTGGGCCTATCCCACCTGGCCCCCCTGCTAGAACCGGGCCTGGTTAGGATTCTCAATAAATATTGAAGCTCCACGGATGCTAAAGTCAAAGAATGTCTATGTGTTGTGAGCAACAAAAATCCCCATCTGCAGCATACAATAGTCAACTTAAAGGAACATGCCTTCTGATGACAGACAGATATTCACTCCACCTCCTCCCGCCCCCCTTGATAAAAGCACAAAAACAGTTAATTAAAATTAAGTCTGTCGGCAATTACTTCACGTCGCCAAACATTTTGCAATAAATCAAGAGAAATATGATGGGAGGAAGGCAAGGCCTATTGATCCGTTTCCTCCGTCTCTACCTCTAAGTGCTGTGTAAGGGTAAAGTTTTTGCCAGTAATTGGCCACCCGTGGATTTCTTTTATCGGAAGTCGCTTTACAGAGATTTGCTCCGGACATCGAAAGGCGATATTTCTCTGGGCGGCTGATCGGGCTAGAGACCCCTGCACCAGGAGGACAGTGCCCTCCCCTTAAAGGGAAAATAGCGTCAACAAATTTGTCTGTGCTCCCATTCACGTCAGCATTAATTCTCCAATCAGCGATACCTTGTGCGAAGGCATTGAAAGCAAATGAGAGACAGTGCAGGGCCACAAGCTCTGTGCACAGCCACGTTGTAAAAAAAAATAAAAAAAGCAACAATTCAGCACCTCGGGTGGAGTTCTCCAAAACAACTTGTTTGCTCCAGCGAAGCTTTAAGCAGGGCTTTGGGAAAAAAGCAAACGCCAACAACATTATCTTGTGCATCGCTGATCCGAACTCGTGGTTTAGTAAACCCAGATTACGTCTCGACTTCCGGCCGTTGCTTTTGGGGCTCGCGTCTCTCACTGAGCAGTTTCCGCCTGCAACGCATCATTTCGAGAGCCTCGCGCGAGCCGTCGTTGTCTAACATGTACTTTCAAAGTGTTGCGATGGAGATGTTGCAGTGATATCTATTAATAGCCCTGGCCGTTATTGTGTTGCTGTTCTTTGAAACAAGCGAGGCCCCGCGGTAACAAAGCAGTTTTTGTTTGATATGGAGCGGCCTTGGCTTTATTATTACTTACAGGCAGGGCCACGGTAATTGTGCGTCCGCGGCGTTTTTAGCACAATTATGGATCTGCTGCATTTGCCACATAATCCATCGTCTGCTGCATAATCTGCAGGTTTTAACAAAAAAAACATGTTTCTAGCTCAAATGGTTCGAAAGTTGCTAAAAATGCTGCAACACATGTTGCCGCGCAGTGGAAGGCAAATGTTTACTGGTCACCATGCTGTAGCTGATTGCAATGTTTGGTTTGTTAAACTGGTGGTAATTGGGGGCAACCTTTGCCCAAACAGTGTTAACAAGTGTAAAAATGACATAATAATGGAGTAATACTATCAGAAAATGTGCCACTTTGCGCCACATAATTTGACTTTTATTGCCGCATAATTTAGTCAACCCTGCCACATAATTTGGCTTTCCCCTGCTACATAATTCCAGTGCCCCTGCGTACCTGTAATCCCATTACACAAGTCTCCCTTCCTTACCCCAGACGTTACTGTTGACGAAGTGCAGCCTCCCAGATAGTAGATTGTGTACCAATCAAAAACTGTTATTTACCCGCCTTGGGTAGGCCCTTTTAAAAGGCTGTGCCGGGCACAATGTCCCTGGTTGAAATACCTGGGCTGACTTCTAAGATGTAGAGCAGTTAAGGGAATAAAGCTTGATAAATGGAAAGGAAAATTAGCCAAATGAGCTTCATGGCATGCCTGCTAGACATTACCACCACAACCCCCTTCTCCTCCCTGTCCTTTTGTGTGAGGACATACCCAAGCAGTTGGTCTAGTTTCAGAGAATCACAAAAATCTCACACACATCCCAGAATGTCGCATACTCCTGCACCTTTCATGAAACACATATGACAATATGTGTGCGACACTGAAACCAGAACCTCAGCACCAAAGATAGCCAGTATCACATATGACCTTCATATAGCCTTCACATGTAACCCATAGTGGGGACAAAAATCGGGAGCGTCACATGTAACCTGCATACAGTTGTTTACAATGGAGATTAATTCAGTCTCCATCTTGGAAGCTTCCATGCCCCTTGTGACTCTACGCTACACCCGATCTGACAGATCCCCACCAAAAATGTAACAATCCATTGAGATCTCACTCTTCGTCCATCAAGCTAGAGGAGATGACAAAGGTTAAAGGCCCTGTTTGCAAGTGCCAAAGTACACAAATAGATTGTCACATCGTCTGAAAGAGGAGGTACTCTCTGGTGGCGCTGAACACATCCCCGGAATGTAGGGGCACTTCCTCAAGAGTAACTGGATGAGGGTGAATTGCAGCCAGCTCAATCTCCAACATAAAACCTAAGTGCCACCTTACAAAAGGAAGCTTGTCCAAACCTTTAGCATTACATGGACAGGAAAATCCCCAGTCAATGTGGACTGCACACTGGTTGAGAAAATTAAGACTTCAAGTAAATCAGGTTTAAAGGAACCTCCTTAAGATATTCGGAAGGAGCAGACTGAAGAGCCAGTAGCATTAAATGAGAGTCTCAGGGTCGATCCCCATTCCTGACCTCAAAGGAGGAACCCAGAAAGATCCAAGAGGCAAAAAACTCTGCCTCTAGAGGGTTTCCAACATGGTTTGAGTGCAGCCCACTGGACTTTCAGGATGGCTGGCTAGAAACCCAAACATAATCCATCCTGCAAGAACTGAAGAACCAGAGCATTTTCACATTCCAACAGAACCCCCTTCTTCTCTGTGCCAACCCCTGGAAGGAAAGGATACCAAGTGGTGATTATACACAATTCTAGTAGAAGGGCACCTTGAAGCCTGAATGTGCCAGGCAAGATGAGGTGGAAGTCAAATATGCTCCAGTCCTAGACATTCAACTCCCCTACTCACAAACTGTCCTTCAGATTGACATCTGTGAGAGAAGAAAGGGTCTCTGAGAAGCGACTCTACCTTGGAGGTGCGGGAGGGCGGCAAATCAAAGCTTACTGGTCCAAATGGGGATCACCACCACTACTCATTCTGCCTCTTAAAGCAAGCTAACAACCACCTTCAAATTATGAGAAAGCAGGGACTGGGAAACAGCAGCCGTTTCAGCATGGCATATGTTGTGTCAGCATCCCAGACCCCTTCTGAGTGGTATCTTGGACAGAAGCTTGGCAACAGACTATACTGCCACTGTCAAATATGTCCAGCAGAGGAATCCCAAATCTATTCCATATTTTGACAAAGGCCTTCGTGAAGTGCAGATATCCTGGGAGAAGGGGGGAGCCCCTGACTCGTAGAGTCTACCCACAATTTCTCTGCCCTGCTGTTGTGTGTTGCTGAAATACACTGCAGTTGTTTCTCTGTCTACAGACTGGCCTGATGGCAATGTCATTTTAAGGCTTTTGGAGCTCTGGGCCAGACATATTTTAAGCCCATATTTTAATAACATTATATTTAATACCCATTTTCATCTAATTCAAGTCCTCATGATGCTAAACAAAATTTAATTATACACCCATCTTTCAGAAACGAGGACACTCAAAAACATCTGAAATTTCCAGCTGCCCAGTGTCCACCAGCCAAACAGTAACAAAAGAAAGTGCAAGCGAGCATTGAAAAAATCTTTTTTTGTGCTTGGATCTAGATTTATTTGTCTTTCTTTGGAATACAGTCCCTAACCAGCTTGCTTCTCCCTTGGTAAGAAAGGCATGATAATGGTGATTGGGTGTGTGTTTACTCGATCAGTGCATAATATTGAAATAAGACTTATGCTAATAGTGCTTGAAATAGTAGCTTTACATTGCCACGTATTCGTAATAAAAAATCATCTTTCATAAATGGCACTCCCTGTGAAAATTAAAGCACTGCTCTAAGGATTTTCACCCTGCGTTTTGGTGAATTTTACCCTTGACTCTATTCCCCTCCCTTGCCAATTATCACCTCTTTCTATGCATAAGAGAAATGGAAGGAAATCTGCAGCCAGGTGAGGTAGAGAGAAAGATGGAGTAGAGATGTTGAGATAGGTACAAGGAGTGGCATAGAGAGACTTGAGGTTGTGAGTCAGAGAAGGAGGCGGGATGGCAAGAGATGTACTGAGAGAGAGGTAAGGGTGACAGATGTGAGGCACATACAGTTGAGAGAGAGAGCTAGTTACACATAGATGTGTGTTTTTATACATATATAGGACTCCACAGTCCAAAATGCTTTTGCATGCCTCAGTTTCTCCCTCCTCTCCTGTCCAAGCCCTCCATCATCATGCATGTGCACACCAGCATTAGCACCAGCTGTGGTCGAATCAAAGGACCCTTTTTTCGCCAGTGCTACTGAGCATCGTCAAAAACATTGGCAAAGATTCAGCATGGCAATACCTATTGGCTTTACTATTACTTGATTTTATTGGGGCCTGACTTCTGACTGTTTCAATTACTTTACCAGGGTGTCCCTTGGAAGGTGGGTCTCTGTGCAATTGTACACTTTGCCTATGCCTTAAAACGGACGGTGCCTGGAGGCATCCTCTGCAATTTTGTTGCACTACCAGATGGTTCACATATGCCTTCATGGTGGTAATATCCATTGCCCAGGACACTGCCCAACCCCTCACATCTGCTACTTAATCCCTTGACACCATTACATATGCTAAAAGCTCCTTCCAACTAAATGAGTTCGCCACCTCTTACTTTGACTAAAGGCCCCAATCGGAATGAGGGCCCAGCACTGTTCTCCACTCATGACCAGAGGCACCTGTGGTCAAAACCATTGGTTCAGTCGTATCCGTAGTGAAAGGGCTTCAGAAGACTGCCATGTTAGAGGCTCCTGACGTAAGATGACCCATTATATTTGTTGAATTTGTCATTCATTCAGAAAAGTGCTAATAACAGTATTGAAAATGTGGTGCAAGCGGTATTCTCTAGAATGTGATTTCTTATTTTTCTTCCTGAGTGTAGTGTACCAGCCGAAGCTGTGTACCTCATTTACACAAAACAACAATCCAATAAACCCACTAACCCTTGGAGTGAGTTCACTGCCATTGTCTGTATGTCATAACTGTAGAGGGGTGCTGGAGGTCTCCACTCTACTCTTACTGCTGCTTCAGCTATACAGTCCCATAGACAGGCCAATATTGCCCTTCATTTAATGGACATCATTTAGAGTCAGATGTTCTATGAAATCGTCACAAAAAGCCATCACTGATCGCAGATTGACTTTTTGCCATCAGTGTTTTAATTTGAGGACCAACTTAAGTACTAACAGGTAGGTTCACAAAATGATAAATCGCAGGGGGTCGCAGAATGACCTGCCTAATTAATATTAATTAAGCACGTCACAATGGCGCCCTGAAAGGAAATGCAGAACACTATTCTTGTAATTTTATTCCAAAACTAAAAAGCATTTTTTAAAAGCAACACAAGTTTCTTAAAGTAACTTGGGCTGCTTTTATTTTTATTTTTTTTAATCTGTTTTGAAAAACTTCCTCTGGACCACAGCCTACGCCCCTTAAAGCTGCCACCTCAATTCCCAAAGCAGAAAGGGTCCAAAATGGACCCCTTACGCTTCGCGAATAAGTTACATCTACCTCATCTTGGAAGTTGGTAACAGATCAGTGGTTTGCAACCAGGCGTATGGCTGCAAACCATTGATACATAAGTTACCGAATTGCAGTTTGGAAGAAACACCCTAGGACTCCCCTTCCAAATTGCAAATTGATAATTTTTTCTAAACCCATTTGCAAATTGCAAGTCTGTTCCAAATTCCAAAATGGGATTAGTTCATACCTAAAAGAGTTTTTGTGAGCACATAACCTGTATTTTACCGAATTGGAGGGTTTGCCACTGCAAAAACCCTTTGTAAATTTGGCTCTTAGACCTCTGTCTTTGACAGGCCTATTTAAGCAATGTGTAATAGATATGGAAAAGTCATGCCGCAGCTCCAGACCAAAGCAGGGACTCCAAGGATCAGTTGACTGGTCCGTGGTACTAGCTCCAGGGGCAAAACAGCTGAAGAAGCCCATACCGGCAAGTTGGTAGCCACTTCCTCGAACTTGCCGCTAATTGCCACTGGGCTCTCCAGAGACTGATCCTCAATGGCCAAAAGTTTCACCACAGTCTGCCGGACCCGGGAGTTCCGTCAAAGTCTGTATTGATCTCCCAAGAGCGGCACTAGCTTTGAATAAAGCATTTCACCCCAACCGCTGTGTTCGGAGACCAGTAGCCCAGCCGCACTGGCCTTCTACTGTCTCGAAGAGGACATCATGGGACCAGACCTCTGTGGCCAACGTTGCCCCACATCACCGATGGACCAAGGAATCACCACGAACGCACCACAACCAGAGCATCTTTGAGCATCTTTTCATCCTATATTCCTAGCATCAGGACCACTCCATTAAAGTCTATGGCGGTTGTGATGTAAAGTTTGGAACTGGTCTAAAAAGCGCTCTTCTGGCTTGGTAACTGTCCAAATCTACCCTATTGGCTCCCAGACCTTCTTTCTGTCGGATTTGATCACCCAAGCGGGGCCAGAGTAGCCAAACCAACTTTTACAAACTTTTGAAAAGTTTCCAAACTTTCTGTTGACCAATGCTTGTTTACGGTTATTACAAGTTATAAAACCTTTTCAAAATCTGTGACGCCAGAACTCTCTGGTGGATTTTGCTCATCAAGGACTATAAAAATTAATAAAATATAACCTATTTTTATAAATTGTTGTCTTTCTTTCGTGTTGTGAGGTTTTCTTATTTCATTGTTTGGCACTGTTAAAGGCTTTACACTAAGTTTCTTTGTTCAAGCCTGGCTGCTCGAAAGGCATAGCTACCCATGGTTGAGCTTAAGGTTGTTCACACAAGCATGACTGGACACAAGACAGTTTTTGCGAGTGTATTCCACAGTAACGCCTGGCAGTCATACCATATACCTAAATCCTCACAATGGTCATGTTATTTTCCAGCTGGTGAGTGGCAGCCGTTCCAATTGTCAATATTCTAAAACTATTCTCTACAGCATGGGTCCCATCCGTCTGAATCCTAACAATTGTAGAAGGTCCACCAAGCCAATGTGACATTGCATGCCCAACTTTCACTAAGGAGGTCATTACGATGGTGGGCGGACAATGTCCGCCCGCCACCGTAACGGAATGCGGGACCGTCCGCAAGGGGGGCGGCAGTCCCGCACCTGGAATTAGGATGCCACCGTGGTGGTGGCAACCCCTATTCCCAGCATTGTGGCGGGCGGTGCTCACAGCACCGCCCGCCACAATGCTGGGAATAGACGTCGTGCATTGGCATGCACAAGGTGACAGGCACCGCGCGGTGCCTGCCACTTTGTCCATGCCAATGCAGGGGGGTACCTATCCATGTGCACCCCCCACCCCCCCAACTTTCTGGGGGCCCGCTACGGGCCCCCAAAGGCAAAGATCACATGCCTTTCCATGGCGGCAATGCCGCCATGGAAAGGCTGATCTCCGCAGTCATCGTAATATGGATGGCGGTGTCTTGCAGACACCGCCACCATATTAACCATGTTTTCTGCCGGTCGACGAGTCGACCGGCGGAAATGCGGCGGACGGTCTTTCCGTCCGCCGCGGACCCCCCAGCCATAATAATATGGCGGGGGGGTCTTTGAAGTGTGGATGGCGGGCGGATCGCCCCCGCCGGGCCAGCGGTGACTACCGCCGGCCCGGCGGGGGCGATCCGCCCGCCATCGTAAGGACCCCCTAAGTGTGTGAGAAGGTTGGACCGCACTAAGTCTTCAAGTTAATGAACTTTTTATTTCCAGACTTACAGTTTGATTTTGTTTTTTAAATAACAGTCTTACAATATTTGAAGTAAAATGGATGGTTTGATGGCTGGCTAACCCAGATTTAAGGAGGTAGGAAAGATAATGTCTGTGTTACATATTTTCTATATAGCAAAAGAACAGCCAGTTAGAGAATGCACTATGATGCTGTAGCATTGTTAGTAAGTGTTGTACAAAACTAAATATAAGGTAATATAACACATACTTCTTTAGGCTGTAGGTGCTTGCATAGAAAAATGATTTCATAGTATACCATTACTAAGAAACCATTTCACCTAAACTGTTTAATGGAAATTTGGAGGATGAATGGCATTTACCATTTCGTAGAAATCAATTCATAGAATGCCTTTTTTCACAATTGGCTTTTTCATGCTTATTTTTAAGGTGTAAATTAAATGGTTGCAGGTCTTACTTTCAGAAACGTTTTTGTTGGAGGTATTTATAATGGTGCTCTGCTCCAGAGGACATTTTTCAGATTATATCTTTTACGTATTCTAACAATTACTTTGTATTTTTTTAATTTGCTGACCACTCAGCACCCCTAAACACTATCCATCCCTGATACCCTCACCATCCTTGTCCCCTAAATATCACCCATCTCTGACCCTAAAATTCCTTTCCATCCCTAAACACCACCCATTCCTGAACCCTAAAAGTCCCTCACACCTAAATTCACCCATCCTTGACCACTAAGCTATACCCATCTCTGAACCCTAAAAGCCCTGTTTACCCCTACACTCCACCCGTCCCTGAACATCAAAACACCTTACTACACCTAAGCTCCACCCATTCATTCCTGAAACTCTTTCTGCCCATAAATTCCACCCATTCCTGACCCCTAAAACCTCTCACGGCTGCTAAACCTTCACCCATTCCTGAGCCCCAAAAAACCCTCACTACCCCTCAACTCCACCCAAGTTTGAAGTAATTTTGGATTTTTCCTTAAAATTGTCTTTCCTTTAAAAGTCACATTCATCAACGTCTTTCCCATGCTATATCAAGAAATCAGGATCAACAGAAAACAAGTGACCAGATTACCCACAAATCTACCTAATGAAAGCTCAAGTGGCTTCATTTGAACACCAAAACTTTAATTAAAATGTAGTTATGACAAGATTCTTGACACTCTCTGTGTTTAAGGCACGTTCAATAGGAATAAATTCAAATAATGAACACAGAAAATGCCTTTAAGTTATGTGACTCAGTAAGTTAAGCGCTTGCTGTTGAAATGTACATGCATCCTTTAGGTCACAGTTTGGAATCTCTAAAACGCTGAATAAGTCTAGAAAGAGATCTGATCAGGAGGGAGAGAGCAACACAGAGAGCAGGGGTAGATATTTGGCAGGAGGAGAAACACTTGCTCCAAAAGGCAGTGCTCTGCTGCCTTTTGGCTGGGTTTGCTCTATAGAAACACTATATACGTACATGCATCCATACCCGAGGACGAGAACTAGAAAACACATTCACTCATGGAGGAAGGAAGAGGAAGGAAAACCATCAAATAAGAAGCAAGCAAATGAGTGACAATAAACCCAACCCTGGATAACCAGTAAGAGATTCACTTGTGCAGTTAGAAAGCTTGTTCTAGATGACAGAAAAAGCACGATTAAACAAAATTAGTTTTAGTCAAATGGGAGAATTTGCGCCCTCTAAGCACAATTCTCTTATTCCCAAATTTACCACGCAATATCCATACTTGACAAGTAGGCCTGGCCTCCTCCAGGCGTCTAGACACCCACTGACGAACAGTTCTTCTGCATGAAGACCAAAGAGCCAATGTTTAGCTTGTGGGACTAACCTACAGACCCAGTCAGAGCATTTCTCTGATCCACTGAGGACCAGCATGAGAGTGGATGGGGACACATTTGAACCATTCTACCAGCATCACTGCTGCCTCGGAGTCTGTAACTCACATTTTCACTGGGAGGAAGAACTAAAAGCCCAACTGACTCTCTCTCTGGTCAAGTCATGTACAAGGCCTCAAGTCGGCCATTCCCTTTCTGATCACATAGGGTAGGACATGCCAAGACTCCACTTTTAGGATGGGAGATTGCGATTGGCTGAACACTGCTACAGAAGATCACGCATAAAAACACTCCTGCTGAGATGAGGCTCCAGAATTGCTTCTATTATTGGTGTGTTTTTAGTCAGCTGATAAACGTCATGAAATTTGTGCGGTGGTAGTGAGGTGTGATAACACTGCATTAGGTGGAAGGAACTCTGTGTTTTTCTGTTACAACAGGAAGAAAGAGAAAGAAATGCATGAGTAACACCTGTACAAGGGTGGGTGAGACTTCCGTGTAACTCAAGCTATGCTAAGCTGTCTCTGCTTCTGTAAAGCATTGTAATAAGGGCAGTGGGTGGGGAGAGGGGGTTATGCAGTGTAAACAGCCATGACACCACTAATGTAATTGATATTAACATCCATGCTCCTGTGCAACCTTCAGCAAAAGGCCCTGTTCTATTTGCTCCCTGGTTTCAGAGTGATTTATTGAAGCTCAAACAGACCCCTCCTTGCTGCCCATTAAGATGTGAGAAAATCCTGTAGGCAGCCATAGGGTGCTAATGACTAAATATGTTAGATATTCAGAAATGCGGGTGCGGCTGCAAAATGTCTCCCTCTTCCTCAAAGGTTCCAGAGCACAATATGACAGCAGATTAATTTCTTGAACCTTATCACTGACCCTCTTTAGTGGGTTAATGAGGGTTCTGTTTTCAGAGCAGATTGCGGAATATTGAATATTCCGGCCCACTAAGAGCGGGTTGGCGATAGAGCGGAGGCCGGCGCGTGGCTGCCAGCGATGGCGTTACTGTTAGCCAGGGGTAATGACGCGCTCTCCTGATGTCTGCAGGCTTGGATTAAAATGAGATATTGATGACTTTCGGACTCAAACCCCCCTTTTTTGCTGCTTGTCCGGGATGCAATTATGTGAGATGGCTGCAGCGATGCCTGAATGAGATTAGCGTACGGCCTCCTGGTCCCTAGTGGAAAAAGGCAAGGGTAATGATTGTTGACAGAGTGGTTGAGGAGGGCGCGCTGGCAGGGGAGAAAGTTGGAGTTTTTTTTAACACAATTGAAAAGAGATTTTCTAGCAAGATGGCTTCTAAAAAAGGATTTAGTGGAATTCACAATGGCAAAAGGATTCATGCGACATATGTCGACAATAGGCACATGTTATGGTATTTTAATCTCCGATGTGTGTTTGTGTAGGTTTTTAAAGTCATGTTCATCAGAGTTGTAAGGGGAGCACTGCAGTCGAGTTCATATGCTCTAGACAAACTTTGCTTACATGAAAATTTCAGTGTGTCATGAATCGCATTAGGATTGCAAAGTAACCCAAGAGCCAGCGACGTCTAGATCTGAAGGTACAGGCGCAGGGCCTTCACCGATTGCTGATAACAGGGCCTCTCGGTGAGGAACAATGCACTGAGCATTCCTTCATTGGATCCGCGAAGAACTTGGAGCATCCAAGGAGCCACCCTCCCTGAAAGCAGAGAAACATCAAAGGACTGAATACCTGATGACCTAGAAGTGACTAAGTAATGTGACAAGGCAGTAGGGAGGGCAAGAGTGTTGTTGAGGTGCCAAAGAACACACCTACCTAGCATAAGATGAGGCTGCGTCAGCAGTGTTCACATTATTAGGATGGTTTCTTCTTGGGGAATCAGTCCATTTCTGAAGGCCTCATCTCCAACAGGATGGAGGTCGCGTTCAAGGGTATCGGTTAGGTGTGGCAGAGGGTACTCCTATGGTGCTGCTTGCAACCACTTTGCTTCCCTGTGACCAGCCTGACTTCTGAGGTGCCTTTAGTGCACCTTTAGCTTTATCTAATTTAAGCATTCATTTTTTCTCTGTGAGTTGTATACTTTATTAACAAGCTACCGCCTCAATTGTTCTGCCAACATTGCATTACATTTGCGCATGGGACGTCATCAGGGCCAAATGAATCTCATGACACTGCTGCTAACTATATAATTTTGCTATTATTGTGGCACTGGTAACTTGGCGCCAGTGAAGAGAAGAGGCGGGACCTGAATGATGCACAAATCAAACCATAAGTACAGTCAATGACACATAGGAGAAGTGGAGGAAACAAGAAGTAATAACAGAGACTTTCAAATTCATAAGAGGAATAAGCTCATTACAAAAGGCAAACATTTTTAACAGAAGTGTACCTAGTGAACTGGGAGATAATACTGCAGGATTTGGAATAACAAAACTTATTTAATAACGGAAAGGAGAACTGAATGTGGGAGACAGCTGGTAAGGCCGAAGTAGAAGAACAGAAAATGCCTCCAAATGGCCTGGCACAAATAAAGAAGACAAGGGTGTTGTCAGAAAGAAGGTGTAAAACCAGATGCAGTTTATAACCTGTGAAAAAGTAGGCACCAAAAGGACGGCCAAATTGTTCTTTAGTCTTCCTATGCCATTAAATTGGATATGGGCGATACATAAACATTTTATTGGAGGACGCGTGGTTTACAGCTGAAAAAAACATAATGTAAACATGCACAGATTACATCAAATATGCCAGAGCAAAGAACGGATAATGTATGTGCCTGAGAGAGAGCCTCCTGTGCATCGCACAATGGAAGAGTGCGACCATGCAACTGTTGACGTATGTTTGACAGACAAGTAAATGTGGATGGCTACCATACCGGGACCTAGGAGGCCACCCCCCTGATTCACATGGAAAAGTGGGATTAGAAACCTTAGTGAACATCTCAAGGCATCAAATAAGTATGTAGTTTGGACATTCAACCCTCAACATATTGGCCTTCTTACATAAACTATCAGCAGATGGTGGAACGTCAGTGGGCAGTCACAAAAAATATAACATTTATTTTAGAATTCCCTTCTTTTCCTCCATCAACCCAATGGGCTTGCATCCTTATCCGGATTAAACAACTCTACCCTCGGAAGTGCATTACGAGATATAGTGCCTTGATGCCTTTTTTCTTTTGCAGTTTTCTACAGTGCGCACACACCACAAAGGTATCAGAGTGCTTTACATGAGCACCCGTTACATTACACAAGGACACATTCATTTTTGGAAGGCACGGAGAGATTAAGTGATTTGCCCGGAATCACAGGATGTTGAGCTCCAAAGTCGGCAGCTCTGGCCGTTAGGCGAGACTGGAGTCTATCATAAATATGATTGTGTTTATCAAGAAAGCCTACCGACTACGTCTATGCATGCTCCCTGTGGCAAAGACCGGTGTAGATGGAAAAGGGCTTCTGAGGATGGCCGGGTAGAACTGCACGTGGTGTACATACGTAGGTACGTACGTCGTGAAGACGATTTTGCAAAAATCTAGAAAACTGCTTCTCAAATGCAGGGGCGGCTCCTCCGCTAAGGTGGAGGAGCGCCGCCCCACTGCTCTCAGAGCAGGAGAAAGAAATAGTAAAATGATAATAACCTTGTTATTATCATTTTATTTTTCACTATGGGGCTGGATTAGGGCGGGCGGGCTTGTGGCACGGGGAAGGAGTAGTTTGCACACTACAAGTGGGCATAACTGCTTGGCCGGCTGTCTTGGGCCGGCAAAACAGTCATGCGCACTTTGCATGTTCTCCACCAGGCTACATACACAGCCTGGTGAGGAACATGCAAAGGCTCCCTGTCCCCGTCTGAGTGCCGAACTATGGGGCTCAGACCATTCACAACACTGCAATGCAGCGTTGTGATTGGCTTAGTGGAGGGAGCCAGGGTGCTTCCTGTTTACAGTGGAAGGTGAGGAGAGACGGCGGCGTTAGGAGGGACCTGAGCTGAGGGGAGACGGCGGCCGTCAAAAGGTTAGTGTTTTTTTTTTTGTCAAACATTCCCTGCTTCGCCACTCGTGTTCCCTGCCAGCCGCCACTGCTCAAATGTCTTTTTCTGTCACCACTGGCTTTGCATCTATTGCTCCAATGTAGCTCTAACCCTTGGACACCTAGACACATTTTATCCGAGGCACACCCTCAAGGCTGAGTGCTGGAAACCAGGGCGGTACCATCTCCACCGCATCCGGAGTTATCTCTTCACCGGACTGATTGTTGCACCGAACGTAAACCGTTTGCTCTACTGCAGCTGATTCATCGCGCTCATCACTAAACAATGTGACATTTTAATGAGAAAATAGACTGATGCAGTCATAACAGTCTACTTTATTAAATCTCCGCACATAAATAGCAGCAGAGTTTAATAACGCAGTTCCGATGCCGCTTTAAAAGCGCAGTTTACTATATTCGGAGTTAATGGATACTTTCCATTTTATGGGTAATGATGGCAGTTGCATGGACCGGTTATCTGTATGTATTTGCATTTTCATTTAACCAGCTGATATGGAAATGATGTACATGGAAATATTCCTATTGTGTGGAGTATCACCTGGCCTGCTTGGATTTCCAGTCGGCGCATTAGAAGTTAGTTTGCTCGCTATGATTGAACCAAATGTTTGTTGCCCTGAAGGGGGGGACCTTGGGGCAGGGCTTTCAGTGGGCCGGGTCTCACCGGTGCTGAGCACCGGCAGTTTTTTAAAGGAGGCCTCGAAACGGGTCTCTATCGGGCTCTGTTTTGTGCCCTGGCACAGGCGGTCCGTGACAGCGGGCACATCGATGTGCGTGTGCTCACACTGCTCACTTCTCACTAGTGGAGGTTACCGCATGACTTCATGCCAGGTGAGCGTTGTAGGGGAAGGGAAATCCTTTAAAGAGAGTCATTTTCTCTCTAGATTTCCCTTCTCTTTTTGAAACTCAGGAGCAGCAACATTGTTGTATCGTAGTGTCACCAGGGCTTTAAGTGGAAGTTTTTTCAATATTATATACAAGCAATAGTTGCTGCTTATTTATCTTATGCAACTAACAACCATTGACAAAGCCAATAGTCCTGACTTGTTGTATTTATAATATTACTTGATGTATTATATATCTGGCTGCAATGACAGAAACAGCAAAATACCAGTCGGGCGGCACACTATGCTAAGCACAGATTTTTAGCTTTGTGTTTTTAAGCCACGCCCTTAATTACATTGGCCACGCCCCTTTGAGAGACCCCCCAGTTTTTCCATCCCACTTAAAGCCCTGCCTTGGGGTCCTCATCAGCGCTGAAGGTGACAGGTGGACGCTGAAATCTAGGAAGAGAAAGTAGAAGATTAGTTGCCCATGCTCTATTATCACTAAAGTGACCACCTCGCACCAAGTTTTATGGACACTGTTCTTGAATCTACAAATCATTGTTTTCAGGTCTCATTAGTTCAATGAAATCAAAACACTACAACAACCAGAATGCAACAGGCTGTTACACGAATCTGCAGGACTGGAAGCAGTGTACCTAGTGACCTGGGTGAAGGTAGTCACCCTAAGAAGCACTCGGGTGAAGACATGTCCTTAGCCACCACAACCCCAGTTGCAAATAAACCCCTCTAATCCTAAAGAACAGTACAAGAGTCATTCAAGGTAAAAGACAGGGGAGGAGTTTCAGAAAGGTTGAGGACTTGTAAGCAATCTGAGCTCCTAGGAGACTGCTTGTAATTATGGAACGTGAGGAGACTTTGACATTGATTTAAAGATGTATAAATATAATTACTTTTGAGCATAGATTATTTTCTAGACGAGATAGTGTTGTATTTTTTAAATCTCATCTGATTATGGTGCCATGGAGGGCAGAGACTGCCTCACGAACCCGTGATTGACAGTGGGGAAAGCACATGAAATCTGGCTTGCAAACACACACTGAAAGGTATATCTAATTTGCACCTTTTATTTATAACTTTTTTTAATGTTTGATATTTATTAACTTGGGTCTTTTTTCAGCCCTAAGGAGGGATTTTCCTGGGCTAAATGAACAGACTTGGAGGCTCCTTTAAACCCTTTGTTCCTCAGGAAACCCAATTTGCTATAAACGGATTAACTCTTTCCTCTCTGCCACCATCTTGAGACAGGGCTATGAAATCCCAATGTGGACTGAAGAATCTTAGCCGAGCCACAAGGATCGGTAAAACATGCCCAGAGGCCCAGATTAAAAAATGTGCAGTTTTTCACGACACCCTCCACCCAGAGACCCTCCACCCAGAGACCCTCCACCCAGAGATCCTCCACCCAGAGACCCTCCACCCAGAGACCCTCCACCCAGAGACCCTCCACCCAGAGATCCTCCACCCAGAGATCCTCCACCATGAAAAAGGAAAGTAACTTCTTTTAATTTTCAGGGAACCCCATGGCTATCTTTTAAACCATATCCAGACTGAGTGCAACCGTAATGTCACCTACCTAATACATTGTGCTTAGACCCCCTTACATTGCTTATACCATCACATGTTACGTCGCTGCAGTTTAATCCTTTCACATCTAAGTATATCCATGTCATCGCTGTGTTTCTATATAAAAGCATCCTAATCAGGTTTTGGTGTGCTTATAATTGTGATAAATAAGACAGTCAGCAAACAGCTTTGCTAAGCCCCAGCAACTCTTTCCTCGGGTATACCATAACAGGGCTGCCTGACCAATCGGCGTTAGAGGTGTGGGAAATTCACAAAGATTGCTTCTGGGAAATTTACGCGAAAATCTCAGGAAAATTATTCGTAATTATGCAAAATGCAAATGCGTCATTTAGCTCTTTATTTCAGAGTGAAATGCATCCGTATGCCCCTTTTTGGCCTGAGAATGCATTTTGTCTAAGAAAAGTAGCACAAAAAACACAATTGTTGCAAATAACAGCTTCTCGCATTCTAGTGATTTTCAATGCTCCCATGCTCTAGCACTAGAATTTTGCTGCGAACTGTGGTGTAATCATGCAACGTGTCATAATACTGATGGAGTAATATTTAGAATTTCAGGAAATGTCTGAAATCACATGAATTACGCCGGCGTAATTAAATTTTTGCCCACGCCTAATTAACATCCTCTGCAAAACGGGGATATTTCAGATTCAGAACTTGACTCAAGAGTAGCTGTGAGAATCCAGAAGCAACACAGCAGACTTTTAAACACATCTGGTGACACAGGGTTGGAAACTCCATGCTCTCTCTAGCCGGCTGCCTTCTAGAACTCCTCTGTGCTAAGTTAGAGCTAAGACAGCTTTACTCATTCGTGTCTGTGGAGCACTTTGATTAGAGCAGAACAGCGCTGGCTAGCTAATCACCATCAGCCATTGGATGCACAAATTCCAAACACACAATCAAGGTTTGAAACTCTGCTGTCCCCAGGCAGCCACCAACTAGAGCTTCTCCATGACCTGTGCACTCTCAGTCACATCAAGATGACGCTTCGATTATAGCAGAACAGGGCTACTTGGCCAACACCGTCTTCTGCAAGACACGAGAATCTCAAATCTCCATCCAGAATCAAGAGTACAGTGGAACCCAGTGGACAAACAGCAGCAAAACACGTGAGGTCCATGAACTGGAACGCTACAGACGCCTTAGGCAGCCACCATATAGGCTTCCCTGCACAAGACAGAAAATCAGAGAACAGAGTACAAACTGTTTGGAAAGCCACCAGCTTGGGGCTATAAATGGTCAACTACAGAGTGCACGTGTTTTTATCATTGATAGACTTAGTAGCATTGAGTAGAGATATCTCAGCTATTTATTATGCATATTGGCATGAGGACCCGTGCACCTAAACTTGAAATGTGCAAGGAGTTTTGCTCTGTATTCTTCGCAGCTCCGCAATGAACTGTGGAGCTCTCTACTTTCCTTCCATGACCTCTCTTTCTCCAGGCCACTGACTGAGGACTTGTACTGCAGCACAGCCCAGGCCAATGCACACAACAACTGTGTTCACTCTTCCTCAGCTCTCCCTATCATGTGCAAACTGCTCGAGTCCCAGCCCGGGGGCTCCTACTTGTATCTCTCCTGACAATGTGTCAGCGCTCGCCATCCATAAGTAACGAGCTCTTCGGAATGTTCTGGAAGTTCTCGTGAGAAGGTTCCTATCCAGAAAGCACATTAACAGGATCCGTACCACTGGATGCATCAGAAATCATGCAGGAGAACGATACACAACAGGAACTCCTTCAAACACATCAGTCTAGTGCAATCAACTCCTTCCTGCACTTTAAAGAAATGCATGCTTGATGCTACCCCAGCCCTGCCACCCTTAGCCCTATGGCATTGGTTCAAGGACAATGCTCTAACCTGAAAGACAGGTGAAACACAGAGGGCTCAATCCGAGTTTCATGGATTTTGGTGCGGCAATACCACACTTAGTAAATGTCAGTACTGCAGGGTCTGGTACTTACCCACTGTGTAATTACTTTCCTACTTCAGAGTTGTTGTGCTGGGAAGGATGTCCAACTGTGGAATCGTAGTTATGCAAGTCGATGACTGCCTTTTTTTTGTCTTTTTCCAAACAATTTTCCCTGTTGGTTTTTCAAGGCAAAATGTGGCAAGTGAAAATTACCAGATTGAATTGCATTTTCAATAAAATTTGTAGTTCAGATGAGGTCACAAACTTTCATTTGAGCCTCAATCAACATTACAAAGGTTTTCGGACTGAGGCCAATGCTGATCTGTACACTGGCATTTTACTGGTAGGTGCATTTTATCTAAACTATATTGCTGGACTGTATGGTTTAGAATCCTGGTATGAAAGAAACCTGCCCAGTGCCCACCTCCTATCCCCATTGCCCCCTCTGGTACTAGAGAGCACGGCATGTGGTATGCATGCAGTATTTTGCTGGAGATGAGATGAAAGCGGAGGATGTGCAGAAAGTGCTATTCTTTTTTCCCCTATAATTCCACAGTGACTTGGGTTTTGCTTAAATCAAGTGTTAACCGTAATTGAATGAATGTTAAGGCTGTAATTTGCCTACTTAAGTTTTATGAGTAGTGTCTGCTGCAATGATGGTACTGAGAATGATTTAAAGGACATAAAATGTAATTTCGGTCTGCCTTGTTTTGCGGAGTCTCTTTTGTTATGAGTTTTGCAGCATTACTGGTGTCTGTAAAGCGAGTTTAGAGAGGTGCTCGAAACATCATGGACAGGCATGTTCGGCTTTCATTGGTGGCAACGGGGCCTGCGGATGCTTCTGAGATTCACCTTGAATTCATCTCCATAAATCTGTGAAGAGAGAGCGGCTGATACCTGCCGCCAGCTCCTATGCTTGTGGCATAAATGCGGTAACCACTAAAGGAATGCAGTGAGAAATACTGTATTCTGACAGATTTCAAGATGCAACTTCTTGCCAAATCTGTTAAAGTAACCGAGGGATCGGAAATAACACTAGAACAAGATGTACACAATCTCTTCTTTGTGTTTCACTAAAATATACCTTAGCCATCCAGATTAGAAATTCAAACAAAATGTGTGCGCCCTGATCGACCAGAAACTCGCAAGCGGCGTGAGGTAAGGAAAATGCAATAACACAGAGTAAATATGATGCTAAATAGAGCTCACGCCCAAGCAAGATGGCTTTATTATGTTAGCTTATATTTGATGTTGTTTCCACTTTCAAACATTGCTATGGCAACAAGGGCCGTCTTTAGCGCTAGTGGCGCCTGGTGCGACAATGTTGGTTGGTGCCCCCCAATGACGACCTTCTCCACGGATTCCCTCACTACCACCCTTTAACAGTACCCTTCAAGTCTCTATGAGCACTCTCTCTCATGCATTTTTTTTTTATAGCGCCACTCATACCAGTGTAAGGTATCGGAGCACTTTACATCACATACACAGAGACAATGAATCATAAGTGTGTAAATCAGTGTAAAGGAAATGTTACATCAGACAGAGGAGTACAAGGTGCAGGAGTGGCAAGTCATCCACGCTTGTAGGCAGTATTGTTTAAGAGTGCTCGCTCTGGAGAAGCAAAAACTCCGAATTTTAAACCTAAACCCATGTTGGGGATTCTCTTTAATAATAAGAATAGATTTCTACCAAAGTGAACCCTTTTTGCAACATTAGGATAATGGACTGGGTGGAAAAACATAAGGCTCTAATCTATACCTTGCAGTTTGCAGGCAGCTCTTCGATGATGGTTAATAGCTCAGTGTTGTTTATTAGGATTTAAACTTATAAACTGCAACTAACAAAAGGGGCTCTCTGACCGAAGCAGTAACCCACTGACCTATTTACATTGTATGTTCTTTGTGATCTGCATGGCACATGTGCTTTGCAGTAGGCAGTTTAAACTCCTGTTCTACTTTATGATAACTCAAAACTTACACCAGACAAAACTCGGATCTCTCTGCAACGGGTCCATCAATCACCAGAGTGATCTTGACAATTTTTTGGTTGCCTGAAAATCGCTGGAGGCAAGGAATGGCAGTAGGGGCTTTTAAAACCATACTTGAAAGCATGCCACCCCTCCCCCCCCCCCAAGTCGGGCCCCGGTGGCACCGATCGCACCGCCTTAGAGCCGGTACTGTTGGCAGCACGGTCCTTTCTTCACCTGGGCACCCTTTTCTTGCATGTATTTCTGACCTTTGATTTCCAGAGTGACAATTCAATATTTGTCATTGATTACGGTGCTTTTGAGTGGCTCATGCCAAATATGTTCATTTTTCATGTAATGCATATACTTTATGGTGTTCGGTTCGTTGTACATTTGACTCTTTGTATATTATTGGAAAATCCTGACCACGCCAGGATCGTTTCCCATCCTCCCATTTAAGACCCTGCTTATTAGGAGGACTGGATGACTTGTTTGATCTTAACATTTGGCTATTATGGACTCAATTAACATTTTAAAATACATTTCTCGGTAGACCACAAAAATACATCTCCAGGGTGTATGGTAGACGTGTACGCTATATTTCACCTTACTACTTCCAGCCCTAGTGATTGATGCATTAATGATTCAGCATGGTATCAAAATGGGGCCTACTACGTTAGCTTCTTAACCGCTGCCCCACAATCCATCCATTACTATGTGTTTCATACACATGAGCAGGACTATAAGTTGGGCGGGTTCTGCAGAACAGCAGACCAGGCAGTAATTAAAAACCAACTTTGATCAGGTCCGTACTGGTCTCTATATTCATGTCCTTAACTTTACAGGCAACAAGGGGGTTTGGCCATGCGAAATGTTGTGAGGACATGACTTGCGGAGCTGCCTAACCACTGGCCTGTAAATCCAACATTTAGTCGCTTATTTTGACCCATCCAGCACTCAAACACCCTCAAACAAGCACCAAAATGGGGGGTACACCAAAAAGACCCTGAAAGAATTCCTGAAAGTCGAAGCTCAGTTCCTAAGCTATTGAGCCCCATGATGACCAATGTGGTCTCATAAGGAACACTGCTACACCATCGGACTGAGCCCTGTGGTGGTGGCCTGCAACGACAGAGGTCACCATAGAGAGTTGCAAAGAAGCTGACCCAGAGGTGGAACATCTGTGGAGGGCAGTTCTGTTCCCCAGGGTCCGCAAGTGAGGTAGGGGTCTGGCATTTACTGGGGCACGGGCCCAGCAGTAGCGGCCGATGGAGCGGCCCTCCCCTCCGAGATCAGACCCGAATGACCTGAGGAGGCCAAGGAAGGAGTAGGCTGCCTAAGAGAATGTTGCTGAGCCTGAGAGCTGACAGTGAGATCCCGAAGCCTCCACCCCAGGGCCGCCCCCAAAGGAATAGAAGCAGATGTGACGCACCCCAGAAGAATACATCAAAGCATCTCAAGGTAGATGTGAAGAGTGGAGTGTGCTTTGAAACTCATCATTGCAATCAGGGGTTTTTTGAGGTGAAGTCGACTGTGAGAGAGGGCCAGGGGTCAAGAGTACATCGCGGTATGGGCCAGACAGACAGGGTCTGAGAAGGGGGAAGGAAATGGGGTGTTTGTGAAGCAACCAACAGGCCGAGTGGATTAATTGAGCCAGCACGGTTCCAAGTCCTTAATTTAAGCCAGTAGTTTCCTGTGCTTGGCACCGGCACTTAACTGTCAACACCGGCACTTATGACAGTCTGCCACATGGTAGCGATGTTCGTCTAATTTCGAGGTGAGCACAACAACATGTTTATTAATTCAATATACGTTAAAAATGACTAATACCACCGCCCAAGCTATTCTCATAGCTTTGGGGGCCTGGAATAGTCTGAATTATCACACTTATAGGAGTGTGATGGTTAGTAGCTGTGTTGGTACTGGCATTGCCAGTGCTGACAAGGGCAATGGGGGGGGCAAGCTGCAGTGTCCGCCTGAAGAGGGGCCTGGCACTTATATATTTTTTTTATACAAATTAAGCACTGACTTTTCCTACCAAACACCTTGGAGCAATGCAGGCAGTCCATTTAGGCCCTATGGAGACCTCTTAATCAAGGCAGGTGGAGGCCACAGACAAGTGGTGGTGTAGAAGATCCACCCACAGATAAGAGGATACTGAATGGTATATTTCCTAGGAGAGCTCAGTATTAAAAAGGGGCATACTAAGGGCCTCTCATCACTGTGAGACTTAATTACTAACACATCCTATGCTACTACAACACAAGACTGTAGTAGCACAGCAGTAGGTGCAGAGATTGCCCCGCAGGCCATAATAAATTAAACAATAGGAGAGGCCTTGCAGGTGAGAATAGACTTCTGCTTGGCTGCGTAAGCCTGTTAGCTTTGCACTGTCGACTGCCTCCACAGATTTGAACATTTTCGACCCTCGTCCCAGCAACTCGAGAGTGCTGGTGTGGGTGTGCCCCTGCTCAGTGCCTATTTTCAGCCAGTGGTTGCTGGTGGAGGACACTGGCACTTATTTTTCTGTATCAGAAAGTTACTGAGTGCAAGAGAGGGAAAAACGCACAGATTGGAAAAACCGAAGAAGAAAAAGACAACAAAACCATCACAAACAGAAAGCAGGAACCTACATGAGCAAGAAAAAGGGGCAGGAAGTGTCTGGTAGTAGATTAGACTACTGGCCTTGGTATGCGGCGCACCAATGTTTAAGTGCACCGGCCAATGGCTTCTGAGCAGAGCTTCAGGCACTGTCACTCTTTCTTTCACAATTAAGTACTGGCCCTGCTGTATAACAAAGAGCGCTGTAGAGTCTATTATATATGCTCTCGCCACTAACTTCACACAATTGTGAAGGATAAAGCTGAGAAACTGGCAATGCTCCAACTGAACATAGATAAATACACAAAGGTTCTTACGATGTTGATGACACAACAAGTGAATCCCTAGGACAAGAGTATCCCTCATTGGCGGACGTGATGAAAGCTACCCAGAACACAAGAACATCACTAGAAATGAAGATAGATGATGCCATAAACCTGGGTGTCATCAGAGCAGACTTGTGCAACTTAACGGACAGAGTGACACAGGTGGAGGTCCGGGTGGCAGACATACAGTGCAAACTAGAGGAACTTGCACGCTGACCAAGGAGCTAGAAACCAGAGAGGAAGACTCTGATGGAAGATCGTATTGAAACAACATCCAACTGTTTGGCTGAGAGAGAAGGAGAGTCTTGAATTGTTCCTAGATGGATGGATAACTATGGACTTGAAACCCAGGGGCTTGTCAAAAATGTTCTCAATTGGACATGCACACTTGCTGCCAGCATGGCCCTCGCCACCAAGTGTGTCCTCCCACACCATTATTTAAGCTGCTCAGTTACAGGGATTGGGACGTTCTGTTGTAAGAAACATGTAGGCCTAAGAAGATACACATAAGAGGTATGGAAATAATGCTTCTCTCTAACTACACCATAGAAGTTCAAAAACTGAGAAGTGTATTTGAAGCAGTGAAGAAAAGATTCAGAGACTTAAATCTTGCATGTATGATGTTCTTTCTGGCCAGGTTAAACATCCTTCTGGATAACATATCTTATTTCTTTATTACGCCAGAGCAGGCTTGGGAATGGCTAGACAAACAAGACAAAAGACTCTGTAACTGCAGAAGAGGTCCTACTAAAAGAAGTCCCAACCAGACGAGTGACCATATAGTAGAGGGCATACAAGAAAAACGTACGGACATAAGATTATCAGGTTGTGATGTAACACTGGAAGGAGCAGTGGGTGGAGGATGGTGGGGAATACTTCGCTGGATGTTTAGTGGAACCATACGTTAACAACAGACGGACACAGGGATTCATCTCGGTAACTCCAATATACATAGAGAGTTCCGGGCGCTGGACCAGTACAGTTGCAGCTAATTTTTCACACAGTTGATATGGTTGGGTCTGTTATGTTTTAAAAAGCTGTTATTATTGCAGCATGATATTTGCACGTTAAGAGGTGGTCTTAGAATATGAGGAAGAGCAACTTTGCGAGTATGGGCTCTTTAGAGAGAGCCCAGTTGCCACGTGAGTTTGCTATTCAAAATGTTTACTCAGATGGCTATGAACTGGAGAACCGCATTTATGTTGTGATAAATATGATCTCGCTGTAAGAACAGCTTGGACTATGTTGGAAATTGATACATATGGCAGACACAAGAGTACTAATGACCTGGAATATAAAGGGCCTGAACAACGACACTAAAATGGCCAGAGTAGGGACATTCCTGCGCAAACAAGGCGTACACATTGCCTGCATTTAGGAGGCACACCTACTGCCAGAAAAAACAAAGCAGGTACATCAGAAATGCAACGGACAATGTTATCGTGCAGGATATAGCACACACGCCAGAACGGTGAGAATCTGGATTGCTCCAGGAGTACGGTAAGCCATAACAGACTCGGTGTTAGACCAAGGAGGGACAATGTGTGCCTATACACTGCAAACTAAATGATAATGACCTAACAATAGGGTATAAATACAACGAAAAATACAGATAGCCCAGAATTCTACACTGCGCTAAAAAGATTACCTAATGCCTGCATAGGTACCTCAGTGTTTAGGATGGAAGATTATAACTGCATATTATAAGGCACCTTAGATAGAACCCCTCAATCCACAACATACAAGTGCAAGTTATGCAGAACTTGGTCCTGATCGATGTCCGGAGCCTGCAGAATCCCCACAAATGTGCATACTCCCATTATGTGCAAGCATATAACACACAGATCGAGAGCATGTGCATAGGCTACAGATCTTACAAGAGTAGAATTTACTCCGACCACTCCCCGCTTAAAATGAGATCTCAGTGTCACAAATATAGGGCTGCAATATCTACGTGGAGGCTACCAACAGTGGCACTACAGGGCGGGATTTAGATAGACGATACAAGATGAAATTGGAAAATAATTTGACACGGACGCAAACATGGCAACGGATAGAGGGCTGGAATGGAATGCGATGAAAGTGGTACTATGGTCACTCGGCCTCCCCCAGAAGGACACACCCATCCGTAGGTAAGGCTTGATTATTTTTTATGCAAGTTCTAATCTAGCCTTTGGATTATAACGGCTCAGTTACTACAAGCAGTGCTTGAAATGTAAAAATAGTAGTGTAGGTACTCTGTACCAAAGTACCTGCTGGTTTCTGAGAAGTGCTGGTACTCTCCAATTAAATGCATTATGTGTTTCTTGAGAAGTGCAGGTACTCTCCCTCTTAAAATAAAAAAGTGCTGGTACTCAGTAACGGCCCATTTAAAGCACTGACTACTGACTTCGAGTCTGGTATGCGATCTCCTCTTCTCACTCTGTTATTTGGGGGGGGGGGGGTCCTGGTTCACTCTCCGCATCCGCCCGTCTTCTCTGACTCCTCTCTGGGTGCTGAGTTCAGACATAGCGTGACCCTCGAATAAATCCTAAAGTAAAGGGTCAATAGTATAGCAACATTGACTTGAGTGCTCTCCCTATAGTGCCTGTCACAGTGCTCATGAACCAGGTGTTTGTACACGTGATTCGCCCTTCAACCACCAACCCACCACCTCTGTAATGCAATTGTAATTGTAGGGAAGTGTGACAAGGAGGTACACAGCTGTAGAAATATGTTTAGTGCAAAAAGAGACCCTCCACGTTTTTTCGTCCCATGTAAAGCACTGCATGTGAGGTAGGGCCCACATCACTAGCATGATCACCGGGACTGCTACTTTCAGACAGATCTCTGCCACGGTTTTAAGCTGATTGGTGTCTGTAGGTGTTGAGTTGGAGTAGTGCTGTTTTACCACCTCAGACAGTGGTAAATGGTTGCTTGTCACATGAACTTTCTAAGCATGTGCTGCTTTTAGCTGGAAATGTAGCAGCATAGGAAAATAACAAAACTCAATAATATACATAAAATAGCTTAACTGCACACAAAATAACAGGACACATCACAGCAAAATAGTCAAGGAATAACAACACAACATCCACAATACAACGCAACAAAATCACATGCATTAATGAAACACGAAAACACAGCAGCTTAAAGAAACAACAAAAACACATCACCTTCGTACCAGAATACCACATAACAAATGTACACAGCCATTATTATTACACAGTACCACCTTCTAGAATTCCATTTTCACAATACGGTGGTATAGGGTGTTTAGAGCAAAGTATGCCTTACCACCATGGACATGAAATAGCACCAAACAAAACTGGATTGTGATCCGGCCCGTGGTATTCACTTAGGTATCCTTGAGTAATGAGCAATATGGAAATTGTTACATAATGAAATACAATATATATTTTTGAACAACTATACATTCTCTGTGCGCCCCTCCCCTCTATGTAAAAAGAGACTCTGGTACCAAAGAATGACTGCCAAAACCATTTACAATACAAGAAATAAAGTTATTAAGCATCTGTACACAAAATCTGTCTAGCTTATGTGATGCGTCGGCTTCTCCAAATTCACCATTTTGCACTTTGGTTCATATTTCTGACAGTATGACAACATGCATCCAGCTTTGTTTTTATTACTCCATTACTGCATGAGATTGTATCTGCTCTGAAACTCTTGATGGCATAACGCTGGCATATTTGTTCGAATATGGCTCTCTTACTTCACATAAAGGTATAAAATTAGGATTTCGTCGTTTTTCTTTTTTTCTTTTTTGACTTATTTTGTCTGCCTTCTGTATTGCTACGTGTTTTTTTAGTATTGCCATGTGTGGCTCTTACTGTGAATTTATCACATGCCTATTTGTGTTTCTTTACATCTTTTTAGTGCTTAAGGCTTGTTTATTGGCCCATTTACCGGTACCGAGGCTTTAAGGACAAAGCCTTGTCCTGGATACACTTCTAATTACTGACAATAAGTTAGCTAGGGCCAAGGGTCTTCTTGAATTTCACACGTGTGATAGCTCTTCTGCGCTCGTCTGGCTTGTTTGATATGTTTTTCCTGTTACCCGTGCTTTTTATTTTCTTTCCTGCGACGAATTTCGGTCCTATACTAAATAGGTTTGTGTGCACACTGAATTGTTTAACATGTAGTAATTGTGTAAGCAATTCTGCTGGCGGTTCTTGGTGACTGAACTCACCCATGCACTTTTCTGTTATGCTTCATTAACACATTAAGAGTTATTGGCAGCACCTGCGGGTAATAACAGATGTTAATCAACCCTCCTGTAGTTATGAGACTGAGCCGCAGTCGAGGTCCCATATTGAAGAGCGCTAATTCACAGCTGTTAGTGCCCTGCAGGTGAGGGTAATAATTCAATTACCACCCCCTCCCTTTCCATACACACACACATACATACCTCCAAAATATGGCCTACTGTGGGAGCATATGCAACCTCTGACCTGAATGAGCTCCATGCATCCTTCAGTGCCGCTCCCTGTGACTTTTCTAACCAGACTCAGGGTACACTGAGGCTCTCCGGCTCCTCCTCTTACTTTTAGTAAAGGAAAGCCCAACCAGCCACAGAAAAGTGCAATACTTTTGTTCACGTTTTCCTGCTTCTACCGACGTCATCAATCTATTTACCGCCAGCTCGACTAGAAGAGGCAGCAGAACAGCGAGAGGATGGAGAAGTGTTTATTAAAAAATAAGTAAATAAAGGTGAGAGACTGATCATAGTCCCACGGCGCTCTCTATTTGCCTATACTGCTGATATCAGGAGCTTTCTGATTTGCTGACCAGCTCCTAACGTTCTAATCCGAATGCTAACTGGTGTTCATATTATAAATCTACATTTTGAAGTACTTTGTTTTGTTCATGTACTTACAGCCTTGAAAAAAATTGTTTACAGGATGAAATGGTTATTGGCTGGTTTTGAGCCTACTGCATAATACCACTACTACAGCCTGCTAAATAGAAAGAGCAAATTATGTTGAATTCTATTGGAATCTATTTGTATGACTTAAAACATGCGAGTTTTGTGCTTCCTTCCTTCTGTTGGCGGCAGGAAGCATGGTTTTAGCACTTAATAATAAGATTATTCAATAGCACTTTGTGGACTAGAAAGGGGTTTTCAGCAGCACTTTGGGGACTAGCTCAGTGGTGTGTGGCCATTCCAGTGTTGCTGTCAGTGTCTTTTCACTTGAAAACACGTGAAAGAATCAATCATCATTAAACATGTCTTATCCACGTGTTGACAGCTTGTCTATAAATTCATCAATAATCACAACAGTATTCAGAAAAAACGGAAATTTAGTCTAGAAATGCAGTTAAAATGCTTACCTTTATGACTGTTTGCAACCGCTTGTGCACATATTTATTTCCATTGCCACCCTCACTTCTATGTAATCCTTTTCCACTTCCTGGTCTCTAGGCCAATCCTCGTCAGATCTTTTCCTTCATCCACCTTTTGTTTCCTCCCCTCTGTCCGGGTGAATCTTTCTCCCCCCCCACTCCCTTTCTTTAAACACAGTGGCCAGGCAAAGAGGGGTACAGTCTCTTGTGCTTGCTCAGAGGCAGCGCGTAACACGGTTACCTCAAATGTTGTATCCCTTCTTCAAGCCACATGGTGTTACTGAAGTGGCAGCACTTAGCCGAATGCAGGTACCGTTCTACTAATGCAGGGTTACAAAAAATGAGCACGCCCTGCTGGCACGCCATTCACCTTCACCAACCCACAATATGGCTGTGGCGATGACTCTGCTTTCCCGTAACCCTGATATTTGTTTTCTTGTTTCAGGGGCTGGATGAGTTCCAAACCCTACTCAAACTCCACTTCTTGGTTTACCCTTTGATACTCTTAAAAATAGCATTTTGTCCCTACACTTACCCCTTTACCTTCTGCTTTCCTTATAACATCTTTCTTTCTTTCATTCCCTCACTTACTGCCAGGTAGACACTTCTCCGGTTAATCCGCATCTCCTTCTGGTCATGTCAGTCTTTGGTTACACGGCTAAAACGCTCAGTTTCCAGGTTTTTCCTGATGCAACATTGTCCTGTGGTGTGAGGTCTCCATGATTCACCGTAACGTGGCCAAACATAGCTGTGAATGAACTGCCCCCTGGCCATCATATTAAGCATAACTGCTACCAGTAGGTATTTTATAACTTTAGCAAAACAGTGTGGTGAGCAGTAGGGAGAGCATTTGTGATGATGAGGTGTACTTTGCTGGCTAAATGCGACATTCATAGGGTGGCATCAATACTTATAAGTAGAACTTTCGAGAGACCACGCATAGACGATCATGTCAGTCCAACTTATATGATTAAACACAAATCCTACCTGAAGAGCTTGCACTGCCATCAAGGAGGTGTGATTCTTCCAAGAGACAGATGTTTCACAACAGGCAATCTGTATGCAACAAAGGAGGACCAAGAAAATAGACCACCATGTGACACAACAGAGGCAATGACACTGCAACCCAAGCTCTGCATCAAAGAGAATGTCAGGCAGAAGGATTTGGGCTTGCTGCTGTGGTCTACCAGAGTTTGGAATATTTGCACCGCTTTTAGCTTTATTACTTTCATTTACTAGTTCATCTTATTGCACGTTTGTGCAGTGAAACGTGGAGCGCAGTGTGTTGTTTGTATTAAAACATAGAGAAATCGTGATAAAATATTAAAGAAATCCATGGGATGAGAACTCTACCTTTTGAATAATTTCGAATGACAAATGAGAACATTTGAAAACTATGATATCGTTCTAACTCATGACTTGTAGAAAAACAAACTCTAATCTGATCTCTGGGAAGATCTGGTATTTACGCGTTATGGACTTTCTTCAATTTATCTGCATAGTAAATTTTTACCTGTTTATGAAATCATGTATTCATTCATTCTAACCAAGAATATACGGTTATATATCAGCATGTAGGGATTAAACTTGCTCTGTATGTAGATGTAAGTGCCACGCGGTGTATTTAGAACTCCTTGAGTGGTAGAAAGAATAAATCACAACTCCACTTAGGTAGGAGCCGCCTACTCGTGCTTCAGAGTTTGCCCAAACATGCCACCAGCAGTGATCCCTCCTGCAGGCATTTCACTGAGCCTCTTAGAGAATGAATGATGCTGTTGATGCTGACATACCTTCCTACTGACTGTACAGCCACGCGGCAACTCCCAAAGGGTTAATATCTGCAACATACTCAAGTGGCAGTTTGACAGCGTCTTACCAGTGAGTGTTTGCTTCAGGGCACATTGGAGAGCCAGGTGACATGATGAAAAGTTTGAAAAAGACCGGTTTTAATCAGCACTAATAAACACTAAGAACAGAAAATGCGTTCCACAGGGAAGAGCCTCATCCGCTGCTCTTAAGAGACTTTTCAATTCCAGTGCTTAATTTGTAAAAAAACAAGTGCCAGGGCTCTCATCAGGAGGCCACTGCCGGTTGCACCACCCATTGCCCTTGTCTGTGCTGCCAATAATAGTAACAACACAACTGCTAATTATCACACTCTTACAAGTGACACAATTCGGACTATTCCAGGCCCCCAAAGCTATAAGAATGGTTTGGGCGGCAGGTAATAGTCATTTTCATTGGATACTGAATTAATAATTGACTGTTGTTGTGGTCATCTCAGACAGCGCCACCTTGTGGCACACTGCCACAAGCGCCGGTGTTGACAATTATGTGCTGGTGCTGAGCACCGGAAACCACCGGCTCAAATTATGCACTGTTCAGTTCTAATCAGGGTCGGACTGGCCTATAGGGCAATCAGCCAGTGCCCGATGGGTCAATCTGAAAGGTCAGTGTATGGGCCAGTGTTTTGACTGCTTGTGTGTTTATTTTATGGTCGACTGGAACGGTTTTTACAGTTGATTTCCCTGATAGTGCCACAAACATTACATGCAGCAATGTCAAATCCATGCAGTCTCCACACCTCGCAAAACACTTTTGCAGCGTGTCTTTACGAGCTCAAAACTGCCCCAAATTGCAAACATGGAACACTTTATTAGGTACCAAATTCGCTAATGGGGCCACTTCTATTTTGGTGCCCATAGGCTATTTTCTGTCCCAGTCCGACCCTGATTCTAATGTATGGTATGGTTTACATTGTGTGTTCTTGCTCTGCAAAAACAGTAACCCACAATCACCCCTTCAGAGAGGATACATCTCCACCCAGTTTGTGCCCTTAAATGTTAATTTTACGCGTTGCAACTCAGTGAGGAGTGGGCAGGTATTGACTCTAGTGGTACTAGCTCAAAACAAATCAAGCCATATAAATTATGGACTAAGGCACGGCAAACCTTTTCACTCTGACTGTCTCAGAGTCACCCAAGAGCCATGGTCTCAAAGGATCTGGCAGAGGCTTTGTGGCAGTGAATGCCAGGCAATGTGCAGATGACACTGTGTAATTTTTTTTACTTTGGGAGGGCTGCAGATGTAGATGATGCACTTAAAGGGGCCATCCGTGAGGATAAAAAGTACAGGACCCTATGACCATTCCTGCATTACTAACAATAACCAACAATAGGCATTCCAGAATGTTCCTTTGTTTGATGGTGTCTGCTTGAATTTTGAGACAAGTTGTGACATCATTCACTCAATAGCCACTTTAATAAGTATGCTAAACTTAGCACCTCCATGGAACATATACTCTGTATCTATTCTGCTGTCCTGATTAGATTTAGTGAAATACTTCTGAGTTGTCGTGCTCACATTCTTCCTTACAAACATTTTCATACAGATCAGCAATTGAACTTGAATGCCAGCAAAAAGATTCAAAGACTTCAAATATTTGATTTATATGCAAACATATTTATTTTATTTTTGTGGCATTGTATAGTCTTTGCATTTCTACCTGCTTTCTGGGGCTACATGAGTACCATATTTTGTTTTGGTTTTAGGTTTTTAATCTCCGAGCAGCAGCGGGGATATCTGTAGTATGTTGGAATGAGAGGTTGTATAACTGAACCGATTTTCTGGTAACTTCTCAGCATGAACTGTGCTGTCGTCCAAAGTCAGAAAAGGGAAACTAAAACTCTGAAATAGTTACAAAAAAGTAGGGTGAATATTAATGTTGAGAACTAAGGGGCTGATTAAGAGTTCGGTTGTCTTACCGCCGTCGCAGCGGTCCAAAGAAGACCGCTGCGGCAGCGGTCTCCCACTCGCCATATCATGATGTGACCGCTGGCCCAGCGGCAGTGTTTCTGACAGCGGTGTATATTTTTTCATATATGCCTATGTTGGTGTGTATATTTTGACTGCAGTATACACATATGCATGACCCGTGAAAAAATACCTACTACCAGTATTTTCCCATTGCAAGAGATGGGGCCCACCCCCTTGTATCCCCCCTTGCATAAGCTTGTGCAGGGGGCCCGTCTGCCCGCCAGGTTTCCTACCTCGGGCCCCCCTACATCCCTCTTTATCCCCCCAAAGGGCAGTGCTAGCTTGGTGCCCACACGCCAGTGCGGAGATAGGGCATAAGGCCCTGTTGTCAGTGAGCACTCCCACACCCCCTGCACCCCGCAGCCTCTAGTGGACTTGCTGCAAGCACCACCTGGAGGACCCTGTGAGACTGCTATCCCACCTATTCCAAGTAAAAGGATATCTTCTAGAGACCTGAAATGCCCCACCAATCATGATCTCCCCGCAGACCTAGGATAGAACATAAATACGACAAAAACGGCACTACAGCTGCAAATGAAAAGCTAACGCACATGAAACAGAAAATAGCTATCAAGACGCCAGCTTTAAACATCACGAAGCTGAAAGAGAAAGTTAATGCAAACATGAGACAGAAAAATTAAACCACAATGATCTGCTGTCCAAGGAGATGGTGGGCGGGACAAACAAAAAGAAGTTCTTGTTCCCCAGATGTTGGACCAGTGGTGTCCTTGTGGCGAAGCGGCGAGCGAAAAAGCGACCACTTCACCGCTATGCAGCCCAGTGCTTTAAATGGAAAAAAATAAGTGCAGGTACTCACCAAATTGAGATGTGGACTAGGGGGCGAGGCTTGGGGGCGGGGCTATGGGGGCGGAGCTATTTGCAGTGCTAAGGGACCCAGCCAGGGGCACACATTTAATGTGATTAAGATTGAATTGGTGTGCAGATGTGCATAATGATACTAACGCATTTCTGGTATATTTTGAGTATTCCATTTCCCTTATACAAAAGGGTACATTTATTATTAAAGTGGGCTTCTGATGGTGCAACACCTAGATCACATATGACTAGCACAAGATATTTTCCTTAACATTTTTTGGAAACGTTTAACTATGGTTAACCCTCTTGTCTCATTGCCACTTAGCAGACATCACCCAGCCCCTCCTAGGTGGCACAGCTTTGCCTCAAAGCTCCTTACCTGCTGTAAAGTCTGATTGCCTCTTTCTGGAGGTGGGCAAGCTGCTGAAAGCTTGAGCCAGGAAGCCTTGCTCTGGCTCAGTTCCAGGTCCTCTTGCACCCTCAAGCCCAAAATGAACTGAACTTTGATTGTGCATCTGCCTGCCAACCAAACTCTAATCTCATGTTCAAAGAATACAGACAAAATAGTGAACTTTATTGCAATACAGGAGAGAAAGAAAGATACAGCCATCTAGGGGCTGAATTCCACAATGTGAAAGAAGAAATTCTGGGATCAATCCCAGCTACCCCACATGACCAAATTGTGTGATCGTAGACAAATATTTTATCTTACCAACCTCCTTTTTCTTCATTAGCACATATGATAGTATATTCAAATGCATGAGTTCAGGATGTGTGCTGTACAATCACATCTTGTGTTAGATTTAATACACTATGATGTTGCTTCATTCATGAAAACAAAATAAGCCAAATATAATGAACACCTGAAAAGTGACTTGCTTTCTAGATCACTAATGGCATTGTCATCATAGTGGGAGCACAAACTCCTCTCAATGCTGTGATATAAGCTTGTGCACCAAGGTGAAATGCTTACAAATGAAAAAAAAGACACTTTTATTTCAATGGTAATGTTTTCAGGGCTCGACTTATGTAGGAGCTTTTATGGCCAAGCTAGACTTCGTGGTTCGCCTCTGACTGGGCTCTCCTTGTTAATTTGTTGGTTCACCCACCTCTACCCTTCCCAGAGCCCCTCCATTAACACAAGAGAAAACGGCCTCTAAAAAACAAAATACAATGGTGTTGAAACACTGCGGAGAAAGCAGATCCGCACTGGAGGGAGTGTGGCCTAGCACTTGCTACAAGCAAACCCTTTCACGTGTGCTTCATGGGCAGAGTGTGGTAATGCAGGGCTTGTCTGGCTTGCAACTATATATCTGCTTTGCTGGACAGTGCAGACACTCTCTCATTCAAGAACATGCACAGTATCACAGAAGCATTCATGCACGCAGACAGAGCCTTTAGTACATGTGCATAGCTGCCAAGGTGTCAGATTGCTTATGTGTGACATTTTCATATTTTCAGTGTAATTATGAGTGACATTCAACGACTATGAGTGACACTTTCTCGCCAGCAAAATCAAGCAATGAAGATGAGGGAAACATAGGCCCTCAGGATAGTGAGGATGAGGCACACATAGGTCACAGCCAGGCTATATTATTTCAAAAAGACTTCAGCTTGCTCATCCCTATAAAAATCATCAGCTGAGAGGTCCACCCCAGTCCAGCTCACCGCCCGCTACCTGCCCAGCCCCGCTGGTGGCACCAGATCACACCAGTGGCAGCCTTTCACAGAGCTACACTACACTCTGCTGACTTAGTGACCTGTGAACTCTGGTTCATGTCCCATGCAGGAGAGGCCTTACTGAAACACTCTTCGCTCACCTCTCTCTAGTGACCCTCGTTTTAGGGCTAGCCATATTCCTGTATTTTCATCCAGCCTGACAAAAGCATCTTAATTAAAAGTTCCAATTTGACCAGAGTTACATTATCAAACAGCATGACAATACAGCTCTCCATGCCTCACTTCGGGTGTTTCTACACGCTGTAAATATAGGATGATCGCATTATCCAATTTCATGATTCTCAGTTTACCAGCCTCGGAAATATCTAAGGACAAGTGGGCCTCACAAGGATTCAGGCTCATGAACTGCAGGTCACTAAAGTACCATTGAGAAAGCTATTTTATAAGGAGATTTAATAACACTTTGTCAAAATAACTCGATACTTTTGTATTATTTTTTAACTTTAAATCCTGAATATTACTTTGTTGTTTTTTACGTGGAATACATATTCAGTCATCATCTACTGTAGGCGGCTGTATGTTCTTTTAATAAAAAGAAAAAAGCTTAAAACATGTTACAAGCCTTGGGAATATGGCAAACAAAAGATTTTACTCTGCGTTTGCAAACTTTTTACATGTAGGCCTTGATTACTGTTACATCGTTATTTTGCGATCCCGGCGTGCAAGCTGCGTGCACAAGAGCAGACAGAGCAAAGTGTATGTACACAAGAGGCCCGTCATGCAAGCTGTGTGCAGATACGCAGGCAGAGCAAAGTGTATGTGCAAAAGAGGCCCGTCGTGCAAGCTGTGTGCACAAGAGCAGGCAGAGCAAAGTGTATTTGCACAAGAGGTCCGGCATGCAAGCTGTGCGTACAGAAACAGGCACACACCCCAGCAAGCCAAGAGTAAAAAAGTAGGCACAGAATGACTGTGTGCACAAGAGCAGGCAGGGCATAGAGTGAGTATTCACACAAGAGGCCTGGTGGAAGCAGTGGCCACAGAAACAGGCAAACACGAAAAGAAGCTAGGAGTGCACACACCAGGCGCAGAAAGACAGTGTGAGCACATAATCTGCATAAACGTCTACAGCAGTCCAGTCCGGGATCACCCACAGACACCAAGAAAATTCACTCATAGCTCACTGAAGCCGACACATTCACCTAAAACAGAAAGTGGCACAGACCCATTCACCCTACTGATAGCGCGCCTTCACAAGCCAAACTAGACACCAGTCTGTGACAGGAAGCTAAGATCAGGTCGGAAAGTCACAGCAGGCCTACATACCAATGGAAGACGTGTCATATAAACTACAAAGAACATAAAATAACACACAACAGCAAAAGCGATGCAGACTGCAGGTACAGAAAGTTACTATACTGTGTGCAAGGATAGAAGCTCGGCGCCAGGTACGAGTGAGTGTCTTGTGTGCAGTTTACGAACCCGCATGGCTCGCATCCTGTGCATGCAGTGCACTAGAGTCATCTGCCCCCAGGACATGCCAGGCCGTGCCCTAGGCTCTCCACTAAATGCTCTCCTTCCCCTGCCTGTACTCACAGGCTGCTGACAGCGCACCTCCCCCTGTCTGCGACTGTGCTCACAGGCTGCTGACACCTTTCCTCCTCGTCTGTGGCTGTACTCTCCATCCCGGGATCATTTACAGCCACCATTTCCAGCTCCAGCCAAAACTTTATTCACTCTCATGAAATGACGCCCGTGGCGCTCCGGGGCAGGATCGGCCCGCCTATTAAACTGTGTCTGACTCCGATGTCAGTGAATGTAATGCCACGTGGTGTAAGGTGTCCTATTATTATATTGTAGCGGAGTAGAAGCTAGAGCTGTGAGCAGCTCAGCCATCCCCCGAAGCCTAACTGGAGCAGCGTGCTGCCACTGCAGCTTTCAGTCAGCATTGTGCATTATAGCAACACTCCATCTTGACAGCTGAGGAGGCGCTATAATTTGTGACTTTGCATTTCAGTGCGGTGATTAGGATCACCGCACTGAAATGCGATAGTCTACTGCCTGATGTGTGGTACTTGGCAGGACAGCCTGTGCTTTAGAAAAGCTTACATTCGCCTCTGCCCACATTACTAAACCTTGATTCCCACCGGCTCTACACAGCATCACTATCACTACCTTCCTCCTCAGTCTGGCTCCAAACAAGTGCTGCCCTACTCTCTGCTATGCCAGCAGGAAGCCTTCTCCGATTTCCCTAGAGTCAGGAGATATGCCCGTTAGCAGGCCCTGATCACACACCTAGAGTGCTATTGACTCCACAGAACCTGAGTGGACACTGAGTCGGGCCC
This sequence comes from Calotriton arnoldi, assembly GCA_963921515.1. NCBI lineage: Eukaryota > Metazoa > Chordata > Amphibia > Caudata > Salamandridae > Calotriton > Calotriton arnoldi. Next base: position 50,433 of record CAWUFW010022234.1, on the reverse strand, counting down.
CTCCCAAACTTCCTGCCCGCTCTCAATGGATGCCTATGGGCTGCCGCTCAATTAGCACATTGTGGGGGTAGATTAGCACTCGATCATCAGAGTGCTTCAGGAAAACGGGCCGACTCATTGTCAGCTGCATTGCGCTTCTTTTTGTGCATGCCAATTTCCCTTAGCTCGGCTTGCTGTCCCATGAGTACTGGTACTCTCTTTAGACAAAGAGAAGTTCCGGTACTCAAGAGCAGAAAATTTAGAAGTGCCGGTACTTAGTACCAGTGAGTACCGGCCCATTTAAAGCACTGATGCAGCCCCTATTATGGACGGGGCCTGGCGAAAACTGGAAAGCCCACGACCCAGAAGCGCTTAGATCACTTCCAGGTCTCCGCGTGTCCAAGGCCTAATCACGGACACCTTGACTGTCTGGTGGCGGCGGCGGCGTCACACCCTTCCGCCCCAAACCTCCTGGGCTGGCCCGACGCGACCATTATAGAAGCAGCTCACCCGATTTGGGGCAGCCTTGTCATATGTGCTCAGTCCAGTCAATGGGTAAATACTGCAAAACAGACTTGCCTGGATTTCTGAGCCAACGGGGTTGTTTTCTTTGGGGTAAGATGTTGCTGTGAGGGGGGGCCCTGGAGAAAGGGATCCACATGGGAGACTGAAGGGAAGAAAAGGAAAAGGGTGAGTATACACCCCAATCCTTCGATTCCGCCGACTCAAAGCCTGCGGTCCCATCGCCATGGTCAGCTCGTCGGAAAACCAACTCTTAATTCAGACAGCAGTGAAACTTCTCTGCACTGCCCTATGACAGCTGCTTTCCCCCGACTGCCGTAAAGGCGGTCTGTGAATGGCTGTCGGCGGTGCTCCACTGGTCTTTCAAACAGCAAACCGACAACATCATATTATGGCAGGCTGACCGCCTAGTTGGCGAAGGTGTGACCACTGAACTCGTAATCAGGCCCCAAGTACGTCTGTTGAGGGCACTTCTCACTGAACATTGACTATAATAATGGCAGATCCTGTGCTTAAAGAAATGCAAAATAAGATTAAGACCATATAACATTATATATCGATAACTGTCAATAACATTATGTCTGCGGTTCCTTGTTGGCCTCCAGTCTGAGCAGAGCCATGGCTGACAGAGTAGACCACAGATGGTGGTGTGAGAGTACATCCTCCATTCCACGGCCTCCCTAACATCTGCAGAGACACAAGAGAGATGACAGGAGGCTGGAAACACTGTGGATTAACATTCTATTGACCCTTCGGGATTTGAGACACCCGGATAGGCAAAGGATCAGCCTATATGAACAGCAAAAGCTTATAGCTCTGTTTTTTCACTGAAGTGACATTAGAACAGTGAATAACAAGGTTTCAAATCTGTACTATATGATAATGTCTGTCTGAACAGTAATATTTAGGCCACAGGTGAAAACCAACACATCCTATTTATATCTGGGAAAGTGGTATTCTGCCCGAGACACCTTGTTGAGGATTTACTGTGGAAGATAAAGGGAAAGTTTAGCAAAAAACATAACTGTCTGCTCACCGCACCCATTCTCCACAAAACCGTCTTATAGATGTTGGTATCTCGAAAGGCACAGGATTACTTTGTGCCACTGGTGTACCTGTGCTGCTGGACTGCTCACTGCCTTCCTCGTGTGCCCTAGGGTGGCATGCCATCGCACCCATGATACCCATTCAGTACTGTCATTACAAGCAGGTGCTTGAGACCTACACTGTAAACAAAGACCACCAGAAACACCTACTCTGTAAACAAAGGCCACCAGAAACTTGATATGTTTGTATGAAAAGGAAAAACACTAATAAGTAACTGTGAATGATGATGCCAGAATGACATTGAGAGTTACTTGTGACATGATAACCCACAACACCAGTGGTCCAGTTATTTCTTAACATCACCAGAACATGGGGGATACATCATAAATCAGAATAAACAGATCCATTATGTATTTATCAAACACAATGCAATTTTATGTACAGTGATTTCCATATTTCTTATCTAGGGAAAGTATGTAATTCAAGGGGGTGAGTTTGAGTCTGTTTTCTCGACACATACTCAGTTTTTCAGCCAAAGACTTTTAGAAATGTTTGCCTGATGAGGGATCCTTGCAAAAACAACAAGGGGTTTTCACGTTTTAAAATAACTTTCGTTTATCATAAATGCTGATTGTTATTAATTAGGGTCTGACCGTGAGAGTCACTTTGGTTCCCTTCCACACAGAGGGTTATTTCTAATTAGTGTTGGGGTTAGGGTCTAGCTAGGGCCCTCTATTTTGCTCCTGATGAATACCACTGACCCTTTTGGGATATTGATGGCAGATACATGTTGACCACATGATAGGACTACAGAGGCAACAGCGACCCTTTATGTCCTGTGTCCGTTTTTTAACCTTACCGTAGGGAACAATAATAAATAGGTCTGTTGCTCAAACTTCAAGTAATTGTATTGGCTTCTTGAGAGCACTCTGTTAGCATGTTCTTCAAAACTCTTGGGAGTACCCTTTAAAAAAAATCTCCACTAAGAGCTCCCATAATTCGAAGCCCACTGGGAACAATAGACTCTATGGTCTACCCACAAGGAGTGTGGTCCACCCTGCTCTAGGACCCACCTGCCCTTACCTGTTACAAGAATGTCAATTCCTCAACTTCCCACATAGACCCTTTTGAAATTCCCAGCGCCCAATGTGTTCTATGAGAGGGAATAACCATGGACGTCATTTAGGGGTCGCCAGGGGTCACAACTGCGACCCCTTGCTTGCCTTTTGTGAACCCAGCCCTGTGTTTGCGACCACCTGATCTCAAAGGATAGTAGCTAACTTGGAAAATAATAATTTATTGTTGCCCCGGACCTTGTGAAGAAAGTATGAAAGAAATACAGGGGAGAGAAGGAGAAGTAAAGAGAGAGAGGGGGTAGAGGTAAAAAAAACTTTGAGGTGAAATGAGTGTGGAATAACGAAAGGAAGAAGATACTGCAGAGAGATGGGTGAGAGATCAAAAGAGAAAGACAAGAGACTGTGTTTGAGAGAGACAGAGGGATAAAAGAGACACCACTAATACTGTGACAGAGACAGGTGAGAAATGATAGGTACAAGAGTAGGAGAGTTGGGAGAAAGGTGAAATAGAGTGGAAAAAGAGACAGAACAGGTGAGAAAGTCACGTGAGTGAGGGGAAGACATAAGAAGATCAGCGAGAAAGACACAGTTAAGATAGACAGGAGGGGTGAGAAAGAGTCAGTAATATGCGAGAAAGACGAGACATAATAAAGTTAGACAGTTCACAAACAGCTGAGAGGAGAGTGACAGCGTGTCAAAAGTCACATGACATTATGTCCTGTGATGCCATTGGGGTCAAAACATGTGATGTCACTTCCGCTACCCGTGACGTTTTGGTGAATCGATGCCCATGGGACTAACCTACCGTTCAGCGCTCCCTGCTCGTTGACATCAGACTTCTGGAAATGGCAGGTAGGGAGATAGGAATTCACACCTCCCCATGCATTATTTGCTGCTCCAGTGTGTACAGGGGACTCCTGCAGGCATGCTACACCTTCCAATGTAATCCCAGTGTGTGCAGGCGTGGGCAACAGGTATAGTTTGAATTGTTCATTGCCACCCGTTTCCTAGAGCTTTCTAATTTTTCACGACTATGCATGCACTATTAAAACTCTGTGCACACCTAAATAAATCCCTTGTGAGGCGCCTGTTTGCCGAGCTGTGCGCAGAGAGTGTAGTTACATTTTCTAGTGCATATTGAATCAATAGAACATGAAAACATTTTGTGTCATAAGCAATAAAAATAACCACCTGCTCTGTCCAGTCTGCTGTGGAGCGGCTTGTCTGGGTGGCTACCTGCTTACCATAATATGCACAAAATGACTCCAAAATGAAACGGCTTGCTAATCACTAGAAAAAGCACCAAGGAGGAGACCCGTTTATTTTGCTACGGGTGGTGTCCTTAATACACCCTTAAACTGGTGCACAGATTGCCCACTCCTCCCATGCGGTTTGGTCTTCATCAATAAACTGCAATAAATACACATTATTTTTCACTGCACCCACTTGGTTATTCACGATCATTCTCCGTCGTATTGATGTATCTTCTCCTTATGCAATCAAGGGCATAGAAACAAAGTCATATGATTGGCTGACAGCTCCATTCTGATTTGCATGTCGGAAGCACAGCGTTCTATTTTGGAGCAGCTGGGAAAGTGCAATTAAATGTGATGTGGAGAGGCCCCTCCTGCCACGAATGCAACATAACAGCATACAAATGACTGGACAGCTTGTTGATAGATTTAGATTGCTTCATTTTCCCTGTCAGTCTGGCCCCGCATTGTAACAATATGCATATTTGCCTGTGTATATGGGATGCACATACCGCTTTGCTGATGAGCAAGCTTACTTTAATGGGTCTAATGCACTGAAATATGAAAGAATGCTTCCAGGATATCTCATAATGTGCGGTTTATAAATCACAAGTATTTAATGATCTTGTTATATATAAATGTTTGCATTTTGAGTCGGCATGTAACTATTGTGCATATTACACACATTTTGCATATGGAATACATTGCACAAAATAGTGTCTTTAGTACAGACTATACACTCACCTAGCAAGTCACCTAATGTTCTCCGGTCCTTCCCTTTGGGCATAAAAGGCCCTCCCCGCACGAACCTGATGATTTTGAGTCTGTTATCATAAAAATGCACTGTACTGGGCTTAAACTATCCCCTTGTTCTAAATATGTATGGACCTGAAGGTTTCCTAATGGTAAGCAGAGCTGGAAACCCACACTTGGCCATATCAATCAATCAATCAATCAATCAATCATGTCACTTATAAAGCGCACTACATTCCCGCGAGGGTCTCAAGGCGCTGGGGGAAGAGGGGGGTGGTGCTGCTACTGATCGAAGAGCCAGGTCTTGAGGAGTCTTCTGAAGGCCAGTAGGTCTTGGGTCTGTCGGAGGTTGGTGGGGAGGGTGTTCCAGGTCTTGGCGGCGAGGTGGGAGAAGGATCTGCCGCCAGCGGTCGTTTTCCGGATGCGGGGGACTGTGGCGAGGGCGAGGCTGGTCGAGCGGAGCTGGCGGGTGGGGGTGTAGAAGCTGAGTCGTCTGTTGAGGTAGGCTGGTCCGGAGTTGTGGAGTGCTTTGTGTGCGTGGGTGAGGAGCTTGAAGGTTATCCTCTTGTTGACAGGGAGCCAGTGCAGGTCTCTCAGGTGGGGTGTGATGTGGCTGCGTCGGGGGATGTCGAGGATAAGACGTGCAGAGGCGTTCTGGATGCGTTGCAGCCGTCTCAGGAGCTTAGCCGTCGTTCCTGCGTAGAGGGCGTTTCCGTAGTCCAGCCTGCTGGTGACGAGGGCCTGGGTGACTGTTTTTCTTGTTTCGGTGGGGATCCACTTGAAGATCCTGCGGAGCATTCGGAGGATGTTGAAGCAGGATGAGGAAACGGCGTTGACCTGCTTAGTCATGGAGAGGGTGGGGTCGAGGATGACCCCTAGGTTGCGTACGTGGTCGGTGGGTGGCGGGGCTGTTCCCAGTGATGTTGGCCACCAGGAGTCGTCCCAGGCTGAAGGGTTGGAACCAAGGATGAGGACCTCCGTCTTGTCCGAGTTCAGCTTCAGGCGGCTGGTCCTCATCCATTCGGCGACGGCCTTCATTCCTTCGTGGAGGTGGGCTTTGGCGGTGTGAGGGTCTTTGGTGAGGGAGAGGATCAGCTGGGTGTCGTCGGCGTAGGAGATGATGTTGAGGTTGTGCTGTCGGGCGACGTGGGCGAGGGGTGCCATGTAGATGTTGAACAGCGTTGGGCTGAGGGAGGAGCCTTGGGGTACGCCGCAGATGATCTTGGTGGCCTTGGATCGGAAGGGGGCGAGGCGGACGCTTTGTGTTCTGCCGGAAAGGAAGGATGTGGTCCAGTCCAGGGCCTTCTCTTGGATCCCGGCGTCGTGAAGGCGTGTTCGTAGTGTGTGGTGGCAGACCGTGTCGAAGGCGGCTGATAGGTCCAGGAGGATGAGGGCTGCTGTTTCTCCGTTGTCTAGCAGGGTCCTGATGTCATCAGTGGCGGCGATGAGGGCGGTTTCGGTGCTGTGGTTGCTGCGGAAGCCGGACTAGGAAGGGTCCAGGATGTTGTTCTCCTCGAGGTAGCGGGTCAGTTGTTTGTTGACGATTTTCTCGGTGACCTTCGCGGGGAATGGGAGCAGAGAGATGGGTCGGAAGTTCTTGAGGTCCTTGGGGTCTGCCTTGGGTTTCTTGAGTAAGGCGGTGATCTCGGCGTGCTTCCAGCTTTCCGGGAAGGTTGCTGTCTCGAAGGAGATGTTGATTATTTTCCGGAGATGGGGCGCGATGGCTGTACTGGCTTTGTTGAAGATGTGGTGAAGGCACGGGTCTAGCGGTGAACCGGAGTGGATGGTGTTCATGATCTCGCTGGTGTCCTCGTCGTTGATGTTGGTCCAGGAGAGCAGGCGGTTGGTGGTTGTGGGGGCAGTGGTCTCGGTGGTTGCCGGGGCTGTGACTGTGGTTAGGATCCCAGGTGCATTTTTAATGACCTTGAATTTCCTCTCCAAGTGACCTGCATGTGAAATACTGTGGTTAACCTGCTGAGACATTCAGTCCCTTCTCATGTATCACTCATGAAGTAATACACACATTTAAAGGAAAAAGTGGCATTATGACCTGCAGGTCAAAACAACAGGAAGGGCAGAGAGAACTAATCCTCTAATTCACTATCCAAACCACAAACGGTATCCTGTAAACCAAGGTTAAGCCCATGACCGAGAACCCAGAGGGAACCTAAGGTGGTTCTTCCGCTGTATGTGTTATTAGAACATTAGAATGTGGAGCACTCCATTGAAGACAATGGAGTACTCCGTGCTTCTACGGGCCGGTAAAGGCCGGCAGAGCAACATTCCAATGTTGTTTTCACAAAGGCCTCTCGAAGCCCGAGGGGATTTAAACCCCTTCGAACTCCGAGAGGCCTTTGCTTTATTTGTTAGAACATTCTGCCCTCTAGTGGCAGAATGTTCTTATAGTCCTTCGTAGCTGGGCTATACCGGATATTAAAGTCCCGCTCCCTTGTTAAAGTCCCTCGCCTTCGGCTCAGGCCTTTAACGCTGGAGCGGGCCTTTAATAGCCGGTATAGCCCGCTGCGGCGGGCTATAAGGCTATATTATAGATTCAACCCCAGCAGGAAATGATCTAAAATGCTCCCTGTAACCTGGTTGAGCCCATTCTGATTTATAGGAACCCGGGGGAGACACCATGATGATGGACAGGGTGATGGTCTAACAACCACTTTGGGTTTCCTCTGCGTTCTCTGTCAAGGGCTTAGCCTTAGTTTAGGCGCACAAGCCCATGGAAATAGGGTATAGCATACAGTTTGTGGTTTGCATTAAAGGAATATATCTAAGTATATATTAGCACATATTTAGAATCAGAACTATATTACTTCTGGGCCTGTATTGATGCTCTCTTTGGTAATATCTTGTCAAGGACAACAGAAAAGATTTCCTATTTAGGGACGTTTTAAAGGTCTTTAACGCGCCCCCCTCTATCATTATCACTTTGTGTGTGATTCAAAGTGCAGCATGAGAGTGTTTATCCGCAGTCAATTTTATTCAGTAAATCATATCAAGCAAAGTCAAATCAAATACACACCAGTTTCGCCAGACTGTTCTGAAGAAGGCAAACTATTCATTGACTATGTGCACTACCATTCAAGTGAATGCATGTTTCTTCCATTATGAATAGATATTAGCTCTGTTTAGGAAAAGGTGGGGCATTTACTTTACTTTCGGGGCATTTACTTCCTTTTTGGGTGCAGTTATGGAAAATGTAAGATTAGTTGATAAAGTCCACTACTTAAATGCACTAACTACAAAACAAGCCCTAAACAAACCTGTGACCTAATTTTAGCACATATTCTGGAAATCATTAATCATCCTAAAGGGGAAAAATATTGTGGTGTAGAAAGATGCTCTGATGTACCACCCTATCAAGCAAAAATATCAGCCGGTAAACGGTACAGAGCATAAACTGTCAGTGCTGCACGTCAAAATGCTAACTAATATATAAGCTAGAGCTACTTGCAGTGTATTAAAAGCTTGTATTTCATTTAGAGTCCATTACCACATTTGCCACTTCTAAGCACTCTAAATAGCAAGAGTTACTATTGCCCAACGTGAAGGTACAGCCACCACCAGCCATGCTCTCACCCCCATTCTAAACACCTCCATCAACTCAGTCACATTTCCAGAAGCCTGGAAGCATGCAGCAGTCAAGCCTGGAAGCATGCAGCAGTCAAGCCTGGAAGCATGCAGCAGTCAAGCCTGGAAGCATGCAGCAGTCAAGCCTGGAAGCGTGCAGTCATCAACGTCCTCCTGAAGAAGCCCTGGGCAGATCCATCCCTTCTCCCTTCTTCATTACCCAGCCAAGATCCTAGAGAAAGCCATCAACAGATGCCTCCCCGACCACCTCACCAAACACCAGCTCCTCGACTCCACACGATCAGGCTTCAGCCCTAATCACAGCACAGAGAGAGCCATCATAGCAGCAACTAGTGACATCCAGATGATCCTCGAAATTGGAGAGACAGCAACCTTCATTACACTCGACCTTTCTGCAGCCTTTGACACAGTCTCTCATCCCATCATTATCAGATGACTTTATGAGTTTGGCATCCAAGGACCTGCCCTCCTATGGATATGCACCTTTCTTACCGGAACAACACAGTCAACTTGCTGCCCTAGTCCTCAGAAGCCCGCATACTCATTTGCAGAATCCCGCAAGTTTCCTCGCTCATCCCAACCCTTTTCAACATCTGCATGTCACCAGTGGCAGACTTCATTTGTGCACACAACATCAACATATTTACCTATGCCGACGACACAACTGATTTTGTCCCTCTCTGATAAAACAACCAACACCAGGAACAACTTCAACTTGTGCATGACTGAAGTGGCCACCTGGATGATGAAGTCCAACTGCCTCAAACTGAACTCAGATAAGATAAGATAAAAGTGGTAATTTTCCAAAAGGATACCTCGCCATGGGACTCCAGCTGGTGGCCTACGAACCTAGGACCCATCCCCACTGCCAACAAACAATTAAGAAACCTCTGGATCATCATCGACGGCAAGCTAGACATGTCCACCCAAGTCAATACCGTCAACTCTGCCTGTTTCCAGACCCTGAGGATGCTGAAAAAGGCATTCATAACAACACCAGGAAAAAGGTCACTTAGGCCCTCATCACCAGAAAACTAGACTACAGAAATACCTTCTATGCAGGAAACACCAACCAACTCACAAAAAGACTCCAGATCATCCAAAACGAAGCAGCAAAATTGGTCCTCAACCTCCCACAACAAACCTCACCTAAGGAAAGAAAACGTGGCTCCCTATACATCAGCGCGCACAATTCAAGCTCATCACCCATGCATACAAAGCACTATACAACACAGGCCCAGCCTACCTGAACAACCATGTGCAGTTCCACCATCTCTCCAGGTGCCTGTGCTCCCTGGCTTATGTACCGTGTATACGCAAAAATAAATCAGGCGGTCATGGCTTCTCACACATTGCACCCAAAGCATGGACCAAACTCCCACTCCACATTAGAGCCTCCTCTTTGCTTCCTGTATTCCGCAAGAATCTGAAGACCTGCTCTTCAAGGTGGCCCCTCGATGCAAGTAGCACAACCTGCAAAGGGCCAGGTTACCCGCATGGGCGATTTGGCACTATAAAAATCAACATAACATACTTAGTATACCAGCTTCTTAAGGATAGCTGGTTTGACTTGGCCTCAGCAGAATTCATACTTTTTACCCGTGCATCACAAGCGAACTTTAACTGTCTGAGTCATACTGCCGATGGGCATGATCAGTTGTTTCCTGCTGTTTAAAAAAAAACATCTATCAGATTTTAGTCATTAGCCTAAGCGTTGTTTAAAGGCTGCTCCATATTCTAGGCATAAATGTGTGTTTGTGTGTGTATGACTGCAATCTTCTTTAATACCGTTTTCATAAAATGTGTGCTTACTTTACATGACGGAGGTGTGTTAAATACTATAAGAGGGCTTGCGGCCAGCCTTCCTGTGGCATAGACACCGATTAGTCGGCTGTGCCAGAAAATTTAAAAATTCAAGCCATAAATCATGGGACGGCCTATTGTGTTAATATATGGTTGCGGGCAATACCATGCATCTGTATTTCCGGAGCGTCTTGAAATGTAACCAACTCCTTGATGGTTTGTTTGTGCCTTTTGCGTAGCGCTAATGCCCCCTTTGGACCACACCAGGCGGTAGCCAGGCAGCCTCGGTCAGCATCGTGCGTCACGGGGTACACACCGGGCGGCTCTGCTTCCTCCCCGCCGGCCCCTCCGTCACTCCCCATGATGCTCAAACCGTCCAGTTTAACTGCCTCGGACTAGGAGCAGACTAATGAGGAAGAGTTTAAGGCTCAGGGTCCCTCTGAGTGCAGATGCCCTCATCTGGCCTGGGGTCTGCTCAGTAGCCTCCAGGGGTAAGTGCGACCACCATGGACACTGCGCCATCTTGTGCCGGAGCTGATTGTAACACGGTGCAGTCTGCGCATCTCATTTCTAGCATCTTTCAGGGAGAGGTCAGTGTGAAGGTCTTTGATTCGACATTTGATACAGTGAGGGAATATGCGGCCGCAGCCCCCGGCGCCTCGGCTAGCGAGCACAGTGTGCTTGAACCGACACGTTGAATCAGGGCACGAGTCGGGGGACCACGCGGGTGGACGGCGTCCCCCCACTTCTTTCACAGGGTGGATGCCGTCCACCCTGCCAAGAAGTTGGGTCCCACTAAAAAAGATGCTGAATTCGTCCCGGTGTAATTTCCAAACACCGGGACACATTCAGCAGCGCCTGCACGTTGTTGTCTGCTTTCGATCACAACAACGTGCAGGCGGGGACGGGGCTCTCTTATTTCTGACTCCTGCTGGGATACTCGGCCATAACAAAGGCCGAGTCTCAGGGGTCATCAAGCCTCCTTTTGTTGGAGTCTCCTGGCTGGCAGCAGTCAGGAGCCTCACACCTGATGCAAATGCAGCAGAGGAGAAACAAAGGCTCACACATTGTTAGCACTTCGCACGTACTTTAAAGAGGCAGCTTTTCACTTTGTTCAGGCTCTGTTTAGGAGATTTGCATGCACTGTTAGAAGTCAGATGTGTTGATCTTTCCCAGTATTCACAAAATAAATTGCATTTATATACGCTTATTACCCTTGAGGAGGCGTTGTAATGATTTAAATATCACTATTTCTTTTAAAGCACTATGGCTATAGAAAGCTTAACGCTGACAAAAGGTAACATTGTTTTATATGTAGCCTACAAAAGTGTGAATCTTCTGCCTAAATCAGGAGGGTTTGCAAGTAGACTCGAAATGTGCTCAAATGTACTCCTGATACACCTGCTAAACATATATGTGAGGGCTTAAGATCTGATGTCACTTCTTGTGATGCCAGTTCCTGTGATGTCACGCGCCGTGATGCCACGCGCTGCGATGCCACTTGCATACAGATTAACTAGGTTAGTCCCCCCACTTCTTTTTTTAGGACTTGTGCCCTGCGTTGAATCCAGTAGCTTGTTCACCCAGAGGGGATACCAGTGGGGAAAAAAACAAGACGTGCGATGCAAAACTGCTAGCCTGAGTTGCTGCACACTGGATACACGGAGCGAATAAGCCCAATGAAATGTTTGTGACTGAACGTGTCAACAATTTAGATTGGAAAGGTGCGTGGATCTCCAGTTCTCTTTCTAGCAGAAGCCGCCCTGTTCCCGCCCCCCCTGGAGGTAACTGATTACTCGGGAAAGTCAGTTTCCCAGCACTCTTTTGTCCGAGCACAAGATGAGAGGCAGTCGTGCCAAGTTTCTGCTCCTGGTTTGGAGGTCTCTAGTCACTTTATCACTGAAGCTCTGAAGTGTAAGCCCCTTCCTTGAAAAGGCAGCCCTAGCAACCGGCATTTTATTGTGATTGCGTTTACATGGCGCTCACTAAATACTAGAAGGTTTGTTACGTCCATGCCAAACTTTATGGGCTTCAGAAAAACTGCCCCATGGATAGCCTGCAGTATTTAAAGGGAAGTCCCAGCCAGCTTGTTCTTGGAGCATTAAAGGCAGGGACGGTTCTAGGATTTTTGGGGCCCTGGGCAGAAGGGAAATGTGTGAGCCCCCTTTAATTTGTCTGCATCTCAATAGCTGCCCCGTCCCTCCCTCTCAGCCACCTACAAGCCCCTCTTGACAGCTCATGAAGGGCTGCAGGTGTGAGGGATGTTTATCTCCTGAGAGTGTTAAGACCTCCAGGGAGCTAAGCAGCCGGCAATAGTCCTTCCCTGTGCCTCGGCGTGGGTAGGGGATTGGAGGCCTAATTGCTGGACAAAAACAAGCATTTTCAATGCAATAGGTCTCGCATTTGCGAGAGTTTAAGCTATTTGTATTTTAAATGACAATGCCTTTTATTTATGTGTTTTTAAACACAACACACATATAAAAGCATTGTTATTTATAATTCCAAAAGCTCAAACTCTCGGAAATGCAAGACCACTTTAATGGTTGCCACGCCCCTTTCTTTAAACGCTGCACGCTGTATTCAGGTTACAGTGAGCAGCTTCTAAAGAAAGGGGTGCGGCCAACATTAAAGTGAAAGAGCGGTATGGGGCGCTTTCACCCCCCAAAAAATTAAAATAAATAAAGGTTCTGTAGCGCGGCTGCTAAAGTTAAAGTGGACTGCGCTGGAAAATTAAACAAATAAAAAAGTGCTTCCACTATACTTAAAATGGACCGCACTGCAAATTAAATAAGCACAGCTGCTATAGTTAAAGCGGACCACACTGTAAATTAAATAAATAAGCGCGGCCACTATAGTTAAAGCGGAACTGCAGCTACTACTATTAAAAATATCAAAGCGGGTGGCATGCTGCCTTGTAGGAAAGCACATCATGGGGGGAATAGTGTTAGATCATTAAAGAAAATAGTGCTCACAGCTTCGATAAAGCAGACCGTGTAACAACACAAGTAAAAAGTCCAGTCCTTATGGGAGATTAAAAATGCAGACAGGGCGGTACCAACGAGGGACTACTAAGCCTAATCATGAATGAAAAGCAACGATTTTGAAAGGACAGTAACAGAAGCCAATTGAAAATCTGGGGGGTAATGGGTGGAGCTTCTATTCCATACCTAAATACAGCATGCCTCGCAGAGCAGCGCAAGCGCTGTCCAGGCTCGACCTAAAAAGGGTAACCTGGGGAAATTTAAGCAGGGGAAAAAAGTCAATATTCTGACTTCAACATCTCGAAATGGTGGAAAAGGTATGTTTTTACAGCATTATGCCCCATTGCAATTTGCAGAACTTGAAATGGGAAGGTAATACCCAAGTAAGAGAAATTAAACCCCGCTGTATCAGTATCATTAGTATGTATCAGGGTGGGATTACACTTCAGTATTTCCCTAGTCTGAGAATAAAGGCCAAGTTGTTCCACAGAGAGGTTCACTTCACTTTTTCAAGACGATTCATGCACAGACATACTGAGAAACTATCAGGCTACTAAAAGGGTGGCTTAGCAAGCAGGGGCTTGAAATGCTCAATTTCACAACATCCAATTTCTAGCAAGCCATTTTATTCTACTGCTCAGTAATAAAAACAACCATGTATTCGCCTTAAACTGTGTCACCCCAGACCAGTAAGAACTATAAACAATCATTGGCTAAGCCAATAGGTTGGGGGTTGTCAGGCACCCTTTTGGCTTTTCAGTGCTTATTTAGTTTATCAAGATTTTGCAAAAAGTTATTGTTGGAGAAGCACCTGGGCCTTCAAAAATATTTTTGAAATGGTTAAAACGGGCTGACCCACATTGATCCATGTTGTATACTGTAGTGTAAGGAATAAAATGTGAATGACAAAATAACAGGCCAATGTGTGAAGAGAGCAGGTTGAAAGCCCTTATAAAAATAGTATATATATAATTTTAGTAAAAATGGAAAGGCCTCGGTTAACACCAGAACTAAAAACAGGTGTAGCATTATAATAACTCAAAACATATTTTACTTTTCCAGATATGTGCCATAGTCCCCTATCAAATATGTTACTTAAGGTTTTCCATGGTTCTTTAGCCAATATCACTCTACTTTATTTTGCAGACTGGCAATTGTGTTTTTTTTTTTTAATTAGAAGTATTGGCCTACGAATCCCAGCATGCAACTTGCTATTGTCTGTAAAGCGAGCTAAAGTCGCCTCATTTGACATAGTGACAGTTAGGTGCAATGCTTACTTTGAAAAGTATGCAAGGCTATGTTCCCTTATCCCTTTCCAACCCTCTTCCCACTGATCGCCTCAGACTCTAACCGGTGACTAGATGTTGCAAGCAGAAGACTGTAACATTAACCCACAGAGCTATCTTAGTGGTCTATGAACTGGCCAATCTGAATGCTGGTTTGATGTTTTAGTAATCGTAGTGCGCTCACCTGGCAACACTAGCAATACACTGTGCACCCCTAGGTTTTGGGAAGGCAGACAGTTAATGTCATAGTGTATGTAGACAGGTGATGGTCATTTAAGTAGATACATATATAATCAGGGCCACTGGAATTATGCGTCAATGGAGGGCTAAATTATGAAGCCGGGTTGACTAAATTATGCCGCAAGAAAAGGCAAATTACGGGGCATTATGCCGCACATTTTGCAATAGTATTATTATTTTGTAATCTGAATACGCGTTCACACTGTCTGGGCAAATGTTTCACCTCATTAGTGCCAGTTCAACACCCAAATTCAGCAATAAGCAACAGAAAGGTAACGCGGCAACATTTGCCAAGAGTCTTCCACATTCTGTCAAGTGTAGTCACATATTTAGCAACTTTTGATGTGTTTGAGCTGGAAACAAAAATGTTTTTATTTAATGATGAACTGTTTGGCAGACGTGGCAAACCCATAATTATATGGAAAACGCTGCATCTGCAAAATCGCATAATTACAGTGACCAAGAACAAAGTGTAGGATTAGATTAGGAAGCCAATTGGGAAAAGTAGATAAAATGAAGAGAAAAAACACCAAAAATATATAACAAAACAAAAACGATAACCTTATCTTACTCTCGGCCTAGCAGTAATGGTGACATGCTCGTGTGATGCAAGACGTAAAACTGCTCAATTCACAGAAATATACGAGATCCAGCGTAATTTGTGAAGAGTAGACGGTGTGTGGAATAATACACCTGCAGGTGTGTAACAACATCTCATTAGCCCTGACAAAGGACTGCACCTCTTTCACTGCCTGGCCAACGTGAGTGCTTGACACGGGAGCTGGAAAAGGGACGTCCGATAACACACCCACGCATACTAACAGACCCAACTCCGCCGGGAGATTCCCGGTTTTTATGCCAATCATTTTATTTCTGCTATCTGTCTCCCACCTAAAATTGCCTTTTTTTTAATGTATGTCAATGGAAAGAATGAAGTTCCCCGTTTTTTCCCCCGAATATCTTAATTTTTCGCAGTTTTGTCGGCATGAATGTTGGAGAACCACACGCCAGAAAGGCAGACATATTTTGGTCGACACAAGGGCCGGTCACATCTAAACGCGTTTCCCCGAGTCCCGACATTGCTGCACACTGCATGCGTGCACGTTTGAGAGGTTAATTTAGGGTTTGCACTGAAACCCTTTCCGGCTTTCTTGGGGCCGCCGTCTGTGATTATGTACACCAGGGTACTGATTATAAAACAATACTGCTGTGGAAAGCGACACACCCTTCCTTCAGGCGCCTCTGCAAATAAACAGGAGGTTGGTTTCACGCTGACCGCGAGTCCTCTACACCCGGCTGTTAGTTACAAAGCGGCCCATTCACTGTCAGTCCGGCTGGGAGGCCAAAATACTGTCTGCATATAAAAGAGTATCGTAGACGTGACGAGTGAGGTCAAAGAGTCAGACCTACGGGACGTAAATAGATTAGGGGATGTTTAACAGTGTCAATATACACAAGGCGGAAGAGACTGGGATTAGTGACTTGCCCAGAATCAAAGAACGGTGAGATCTGGAGCCGACGTGGGGAGGGAGGGAGGGAAAGTGAAAGCGATGTGCTGAAACGCCGGGACCCATAGCGTGCACATCGCCTGTCTGGGCGCGTGCCCAGACAGTGAGCGTGCACATCTGCTGTCCCGGCGCCAGAGAAGACACGCAGTGAGTGTGCACATCGGCTGTCCCCCTTCGGACGCCAAACCGACAACAATAGGTCTCGCCAAGGCGAGCAGCGCATGCGCTGCATCGCTAGGCGAGACCTAATAAGGAATGTGCCTTCTTGCAATGGGACTGTCCCCAACCCCCGTGTTCGCCTCCCTACACTATAGTAGTGAGGCCAGGGGAAGGGGGCCCCCTAAGGTGGTGCACTTGCAAGGTGGCATCTTTCATGTTCTGGCCTGACTGTGTCGCATTGGTGTGAGGCCCCAAGTTGGAGGGCTTACTGCGGGCCCTGGGCAGCTGCCCACACTGCGCATGCCCAGCGCCGGCCCTGATTAAAGGGCTCACAACACAAAACGCTGGCTCAGCAGTCATTTGCCTTCTTGCACTCAGTAATAAAAGAAAGGCTACGTGCAGCACATTACAAAACTCCCACCTAAATACGCTTTATTATCTCTCATGTAACTTCTATCACTTTTTATTCAACTTTAGCAGCTGAAAGTTAACAGTTGGCAGCTACGATCGTTCTCTCCCTTTCCTGTACTCTGACACGTTTGAAGGGGAAAAGCAGCACCCGACCCTTTGTTACTGTTTACGGATGCATTGGCGAGCTGTTGGCGCAAGTGACCTCTGTTGGGTGTGGCAGAATGCAGGTGAATGGCACAGACACTTGTTACAGTGCCGCCCTCGCCCAGTGCTGAGACCTGAACAGTGGAGAAATGAGAGGCCCCAGAGCAGACCCATGCATGGACCCTGCTGGGTCTTTAACAGCTAATCAGCGAATAAACCTCACTGCAGCCCAAGAGCTTTGCTCAGAGGGGGCTTGTGACACTGCAACCCCTCAAGCCTGGATCCCAAAAGTAGGATTCAGGGGATCCATGCTGTTGGTGGGCTAATTCCCAAATTACTGTCTACCTTTCCAAAACATCCTGGGGATCTGAGATCAATCAATCAGGGGCTTGTGTAGCGCGGCTAGTCACCCGTGAGGGTCTCAAGGTGCTGGTGTGTGGGGTGGGGTGGGGGCAGATGGTCCTTGTGGATGCAGGATCATTCAAAGAGTCAGGTATTGAGGTTCTTCTTGAACTGGGGCAGCGACATGGATTGCCTGAGGTGGAGAGGCAGGGTGTTCCAGGTCTTAGCGGTGAGGTAGGTGAAGGATCTTCCTCCAGTAATGGTCTTGTGGATCCTGGGGACGAAGGCTAGGGCAAGTTGGGCGGAACAGAGTTGTCTGGGGGGTACGTGGAATGCGAGGCGGTGGTTCAGGTATGCTGGTCCTTCGTCATGGAGAGCTTTGTAGGCATGTGTGAGGAGCTTGAAGGTGATTCTCTTGTTGACTGGGAGCCAGTGGAGTTGTCAGAGGTGTTGCGTGATGTGGCTGCGGCGGGGGATGTCAAGGACCAGTCTGGCTGCGGCATTTTGGACATTCTGGAGTTTCTTGAGCTGTTTCTGGGTGACGACGGGGTAGAGTGCATTGCCGTCGTCGAGTCTGCTGGTGATGAGTCCATGTGCGACTGTCTTTCTGGATTCTGTGGGGATCCAAATCTCTTTCGAAGCAGGGGGAGTGTGTGGAAGCAGGCTGAGGAAACTGCATTGATTTTGCTGTTCATTGTGAGCGATGAGTCCAGTATAATGCCAAGGTTGTGTGTGTGGTCCGTCGGGGTGGGAGGGGATCCCAGAGCGGCTGACCACCAAGAGTCATACCAGACTGAAGGGGTGGGTCCCAGGATGAATACTTCAGTCTTGTTTGAGTTGAGCTTGAGGCAGCTATCTTTCATACATATAGCAACGTCCTTCATTCCGCTGTGGAAGTTGGTTCTGGCAGTTTGGGATTCATTGGTGAGGGAGAGAATCAGCTGGGTGTCGTCGGCGTAGGAGACGGCGTTGAGTAGAACGCTTCTTTTTTTAGAGCAATTTATTATTCACATTTTCAGACTCTCATATCTAATACAGAAATCAAACGTATTACGGTGCTATAAAGAGTCAACTATTACAAGCAATTCAATAACAGGAACGCAGTATTAAAAAATGATACATATAAATTGCAAGAACTTGCTGTCACTAAGAGGACACCCAGCCTACACTGGGGCACACTAAGATGGCGATGATTGGTTTGGAGCGCAGACTTCTAGGGTCCTGCACAGTGCCTGCAACTATGGAGGGGGTGAGGTGGATTGAATGGGGGCACACGTGTTACAACCATACTGGAGCAGCCCGTGCAGGTAGGAGCGGTAGGGCAGGTTGGGGGTGGACTCGACAGACGACAACGAGGGAAAATTCGATATTTATTTATTTTCCCCCCGTCGTCTGTCGAGTTCCCCCCCCCCCCACCCGCCGCTGCACCGCTCTCACCTGCATGGGCCGCTCCTACAACCATATTCCCTAATCAATCTGAGAGCATTTCAGGTGTAAAAGACAGATATCTACAGAATGGAATATCTGACTCTAATCTTTAATGTTTTTTTATTTTATTTTATTTCAAGAGTTTTCTATAGCGCTAGCCAGACCCGAAGGTATCGGAGCGCTTCACAACATTGTCACTTGTAGGGTAGCATTAACATTTTAGTATGTACAGAGAATTAAGAGGCATCAAACAATACCATCGTATAAAACAAAATGTCACTTGAAGGATATAGTATCACATTGGTATGTACATTGACTCATGCTGCTTCCATTACTGTCTTTGTAGAGAGCTCAGTGACTCATGACGGGATGAGACCAGGGAGGGGGGGAAGAGGAGGTGTTCATGAGGCGAGTGAGGTAGATGTCCTGGTATCAAGGGTGTCCGTGTGCTACTGTGGGCATGATTCGGTTGTTTGATTAAGGCTATCCATTTTGTGAGAGATCTGTTGATGAGGAGGTCTTTGAGCTGTCTTTTGAATTCTAGGTAGGAGGGGTTGGTTCCGATATGGACTGGTATGGAGTTCCATATTATGGGTGCATTTCCTGTGAAAGATCGAAATGCGGTTTTTTGTTTGCGGGTTTTCGGAGGGATGAGGAGTAGAGTGTTGGTACTCCTTAGGCTTCTTGTCTGTCTGGCTTTCTGGAGTTTGGAGGCCAAGTATGCGGGTTTCCCTGTGTGCAGTGCTTTGTGGGTGAGGCAGGCAGTTCTGAAATTGGCACGCATTTCGATTGGGAGCCATTTTAGTTCTCTGAAAGCAGGCGAAATGTGATCGTATTTCTTTATTCCACTGACCATTCTGGCTGCTGCATTAAGAGTTGCTCTGAGGGGAGCTAGGTGCGATTTTGCTGCTCCCGTGAGGGTTGCATTACCGTAGTCCACTCTCGACAACACCAGTGCTTGAGTGGCTTGTTTGAGGTCGTTCCGAGGGATGAAGGGTTTTATTTTGTTAAGTAGTTTTAGGTTTGCAGTGTTCTTGATGTGTTTGCTCATGTCTAGTTTAGGGTCCAGGGTGATTCCAAGTGATTTCACAGAGTCGGCTAGTGTGGGGTAATAGTTGAGGGCGTCAATAGCTTTTAGCCATTCTGTGATTTGGGGGTTCTTCTCCTTGTTGGAGATGAGGAGGATTTCCGTTTTGTCTTGGTTTAGTTTCAGGTGGTTGCTGGATAGCCATTGTTGGATTTCTCTTAGAGTGTTGTTCAGTCTCTGAATGTCTTCAATGGAGGAGGTTTCCAGATAGATTTGGGTATTGTCTGCATAGAGGTGGAAGGGAATGTTGGTTCTTTTGAGTATGGCGGCAAGGGGTTCCATATAAATGTTGAAGAGAGTACTGAACCTTGGGGGACACCTCGGTTGACGGGTGTTAGGTCTGATAGGAAGTTTTTGATTTTTATTCTTTGGGTGCGGTTCTGTAGAAATGAGGTGAACCATTGTAGGACCACCTCTTCCGCTCCAGCCCTTTCTTGCAGTGCCTTGGTGAGTAGTTTGTGGTCAACCGTGTCGAAGGCTGCCGATAGGTCCAGAAGTATGAGTAGGCAGCATTGGCCTTTATCTAGAGATTTGTGCATGTCATTTATTACATTTAGGATTGCTGTCTCTGTGCTACAGCCTTTTCTGAAGCCCGATTGGTGAGGGTTTAGAAGGTTGATGCTGTCAAGGTGTTGGGTGAGCTGGAGGAGAACACATTTTTCTAGTATTTTCGCTAGGAGAGGGAGACTGGAAACGGGTCTGAAGTTATTCAGGTCGTTTGTCTCAGAGCCTGGTTTTTTCAGTAGAGGTGTCACTTGGCCGATTTTGAGGCAATCTGGGATGATTCCAGTGCGCAGGGAGCTGTTTATAATTTTGGTCCAATGTGGGGCTCGGGAGAGTTTGAGTTTTTTTGCCAGTTGGGCAGGTATGGGATCCAGGTCGTGTAATGAGGGTTTGGAGCTGGCAATCAATTAATTAATTAATTAATAGATGGCGTGGACGAGGGACGGCTGGGTGGCTATCTGTTTGTGTGTGTGGCAACAGGGGGGTGGCAGAGATAGTTCTATAAAGATAGATCGGGCCGCAGTCAGGTGGGCTTGGGAGACTTGGTGCCATGTACATGGGCGTCCGCAGGGGGGGCAAGGAGGGGCGGTTGCCCCCCCCTGGAGTGCCCCTCCTTGCCCCCCCTGTGGACACCCATGCTTTTACAGACGTCTTTTGTCTGTAATTCTGGGCCCTGCAGGGAGCAGAGCTGTTCACTGCCAGAGGCCTCAACTCCCTGATGGGGCGCCTCGCACTCCTCCTCGCAGCCCCTCCCGCCCATTGTCATTCTGTCTGTGGCTGATTGTCACATACTGTTAGATTTGGGGGTCTCTAGTTGGCATAGGTAGGTACCTGTGACAAATAGGGACCCTTGCGTCTAGTCAGGGTAAGGGGCTACACTCCTAAAATAACCCCTGCTCACCCCCTTGTTAGCTTGGCACAAGCAGGCAGGCTTATCTCAGAGGCAGTGTGTAAAGCATTTATGAACACATACAGTAATACAGTGACAACACTACAGATGGACACCACACAGGTTGTATTTATAAAAATAAGTATTTTTATATAGACTTAACACAAGACCAAACGACAAAAATCCATAATACTGTACTCAAAAATAGACTTTAAAAGGTTATAAAATAGTTCAGTTCTCTCAAGTTGTAGATGCGACACTTTACTCTCAATGTACCTTGAATGCGTAACGCAAAGAAAACAAAAGGGTCGCAGGGAAGGTGATGCGTCGGTTCCTTACACTCAGGGGAGTGGATGCGTTGGTTCCTTACTGCTGCGCAGGGGAGTTGATGCTCGCTTCCTTACTGTGTGGGGAGGTGATGCGTCGGTTTCTTACTGCTCTCCGGTGCGATGCGACAAGATGGCACCTCGATGCGATACTCTTCTCCGGTGCGATGCAACAAAATGGCGTCTTGGTTGCGATGCGACAACGTTGGTGCGATGCGTGCACGCCCGACGGCCGTGCGGCGACTCGATGATCTTTGGAGCCGCGACAGGCCCTGCGACACGCTTCTCCGGTGATGCAATGATGTCCTCTGTGGCAGCGTCCCGCTTCTCCGGCGATGCGCCGCGCTTCGGTGATGCGATGATGACAGCGGCGTCTCGCTTCCTCGGCGATGCGATGACAGCGGCTGCGGCGGCGACACGCTTCTCGTCATTGCGTCGCGCTCCCAGCGACACGCAGTCTCTCAGAAGGCCCAGCACAACAGCAGGCACTTCAATTCCCAGCAAGGGAATTCAGGGGGGAGCTGGTTGGTGAAGTCTTGTATTCCTGAGACTTCAGGCAGGAGGCAAGCTCTAGTTCAAGCCCTTGGAGATTCTTCTTCAAGTTGATGGAAAGCACACTCAGTCCTTTTCTCCTTTCTTTGGCAATGAAGCAACCACTGCAGGACAACCCCCAAACACACAGCACAGGGGTAGTCTCCTCCTTCAGCTTCCTGGTTCTTCTCCTCAGCAAAGGTTCGTCTTGATTCCCAGAAGTGAGCTAAAGTTCTTGGGTCTGGGTCCCAATATTTATACTACTTTTCTCTTTGTTCTCTGAAGGCAGAGAGGCCTTTGCCTAGTCCAAACCAGTTCTGGTCAGTCCTGGAGCACTTTGTTGACAAGACTCCTTCTTTCCTTTCACAGTGTAGGCCAGGGACATCAGACACACCACAGGAGGTGGAGCCAGCATTGTGGAGGAAAGGCACAGCCCTATTCAGGTCCCAGGTGCAACTCCTCCCTCCTATCTGCATGCAGATCTCTCTATTCAGCCCTGTGCTGACTCACCCTGTCTCCTGGAAGCCCCCAGCCCCTGTCACTCAAACTCCAGACAAGGAATACACAACCTAGCAGAGGCAGGCTTGGATAGTTAGGCAAGAAAATACCTACTTTCTAAAAGTGGTATTTTCAAACACAGAATGTTAAAACCAACTTCACTAAAAGATGTATTTTATCATTCTGAGTTCAGGCATACTAAACTCGAATTTCTACCTAGTTCCCTGAGTCAGTTAGGATTATAAAATGTAATAATCTAACTGCCCATTCTGGCCTATGGGGAACAGGTAGCCTTGCAATAGTGAAAAACGAAAATGGCTGTAATTCACTATTAGGACATGCCACACACATCAGGGCATGTCCTACCTTTTACCTACAATGCACCCTGCCCTTGGGCCTACCTTAGGGGTGACTAATATGTATAAAAGGGAAGGTTTAGGGACTGGCAAGTGGGTACACTTGCCCAGTCAACATGGCAGTACCAGACTGCACACAGGCTCTGCAATGGCAGGCCTGAGACACACTTTACAAGCTGCTCCGGTGGGTGGCACAACCAGTGCTGCAAGCCCACCAGCAGCATTTGATTTACAAGCCCTGGGCACACGCAGTGCACTGTACTAGGGTCTGACAGTAAGCCAAACAAGCCAATCATGGAGTCACTAATCCATACATCAATTTACCATAGGGAGCACTTGCACTGTGGCACTGAACAGCAGTGGCACAGTGCCCAAAAGCATCTAAAACCAGCAAAAACATAAGAGGCAACAGCAAAAAAATGGAAGGGAGACCCACGCCAATGGTGCCAGGTCTAACACATACAGAATGACAATGGCCAGTTTGAGCTGCTAAAGCACTGGTACTCATAGTACGGCCCGGGAGGCCTTAATTGACGGCCCGCGGACCTTGCCCTGCCGTTTTTACATTTTCAGTAAGGCCGACAGTAAACACAGAAGATGACCGCAGCAGCATACGTAGTGAATACGTATTAAATACGTATTCACTATGTATGCTCCAGCAGCCACCTTCTCTGTTTACTGCCGGCCTCTGTGACCTCACACATGGCACAGTCGGAAAGCTTCCTAAAAGGCCCTTTAAAAGTCAGCTGTAAGCGTTTTCACAGCTGACTTTTAAAGGGCCTTTTGGGAAGCTTCGTGTTGCCAACAACGATGTCCTCTTCTCCCGCAGTCTCTACTCCACCCACAGAGACAGACACACAGAGACAGAGAGACAGACACATACACAGAGACAGACACACACAGAGACTGAGACAGAGAGACACAGAGACCATGACACTCAGAGACACGCACAGAGACAGAGACACACACACACACACGACGGCCCCCAGCGCCGGGATGCCTTCGGGTAGCTGTTCGCGCTTTACAAATACTGGATTTACATTTTACACAGACACACACAGAGACACACACACACAGAGACACACACAGAAAAACAGACACAGACAGACACACACAGAGACACACACACAGATACACATACAGAGACAGACACACAGAGACACACAGAAACAGAGAGACACAGACTGAGACACACACACACACACACACACACACACACAGAGACAGACAGAGACACACAGAGACAGACAGACAGAGACAGACAGACGTGTGTGTATGCTGGGTCTGGTGGCTCAGTGGACTAATGCGTCCGCTGCAGGGGCCTGTGTTCGACCTCATGGTCAGTTTTTTTTTACTCTAGCCCCGCCACCCACTGATTCCGCCCCCACAGGTGCGGGTATGGGTTTTGGGGTGCCAGGGGGTAATTTTAGGGTTGTGTGGGTATGGGTTTTGGGGTGCCAGGGGGATAATTTTAGGGTTCAGGGTGGGTATGGGTTTTGGGGTACCAGGGGGGTAATTTTAGGGTTCAGGGAGGGTATGGGTTTTAAGGGGCCAGGGGGTAATTTTAGGGTTCAGGGTGGGTATGAGTTTTGGGGGGGCAGGGGTCATTTTAGGGTTCAGGGTGGGTATGGGTTTTGGGGTGCCAGGGGGATAATTTTAGGGTTCATGGTGGGTATGGGTTTTGGGGTGCCAGGGGGATAATTTTAGGGTTCATGGTGGGTATGGGTTTTGGGGTACCAGGGGGTAATTTTAGGGTTCCGGTGGGTATGGGTTTTGGGGTGCCAGGGGGTAATTTTAGGGTTCCAGGTGGGTATGGGTGTTGGTGTGCCAGGGGGTAATTTTAGGGGTCAGTGTGGGTATGGGTTTTGGGGTGCCAGGGGGATAATTTTAGGGTTCAGGGTGGGTATGGGTGTTGGGGTACCAGGGGGGTACTTTTAGGGTTCAGGGCGGGTATGGGTTTTAAGGGGCCAGGAGGGTAATTTTAGGGTTCAGGGAGGGTATGAGTTTTGGGGGGCCGGGGTAATTTTCGGGTTCAGGGTGGGTATGGGTTTTGGGGTGCCAGGGGGATAATTTTAAGGTTCATGGTGGGTATGGGTTTTGGGGTACCAGGGGGTCATTTTAGGGTTCAGGGTTGGTATGGGTTTTGGGGTGCAAGGGGGGGACATTTTAGGGTTCAGGGCGGGTATGAGTTTTGGGGTGCCAGGGGGACAATTTTAGGGGTCAGGGCGGGTATGGGTTTCGGGGTGCCAGGGGGCTAATTTTAGGGATCAGGGAATGTATGAGTTTTAAGGGGCCAGGGGGGTAATTTTAGGGTTTATGTGTGCTCTAATTGTTGTCCAGTTTCAAATGCAGAATTCACCACTTTTTTTTCTCAGCTTGGCCTGAGCATTACCCGATCCTGATTGTCTGCCATTTTAGCCCCGCCCCTATTGATTAACATTAGCCACGCCCCTTCATTTGCCAGGTTAGCCCCCCCCCCTGGAAAAATTTCTGCGGACGCCCATGGCCATGTAGGCTGATATTACAACGCAGTAAGGGCTAAAAATGGGGACCACTTTCATTAAATTTGTCCACTTGGTCTTTCCTTCCATAAATGATTCCTTTTATGCATCACCATTTGGCATATTTCAGTGAACCATTCAGTGTACGATGGTGTTTCAGAAGATTTCCAGTGTCGAAGGAGGCAAATCTTGGCATTTACCAGTGACGTGGTCAGCAACCTTCTCCAGTGGGATCAGGTTTCCTGAATGTTTGTGAAGTTACGTAGCATCATCTAATGGGCTGGTAGCCAGAGTATAAGATTTCTAGCGGCCATGAGGGCATCCCATATTGGCTGCCAGTAGTTTGTAATCTTAGGGCACACCGAAGATGTATGAAGTAAGTTCCTCACTGCCGGTTTACATCACAAGGGTTAGCTGAGCTACTGAGACCCGCTTTGAAGAAGTCCAGTGCCAATTCTACACGACCTTAAAGTAGCTAATCTTTAGCCTCGCTTTCCTCAGACTCTTGGCATGGGGTTGTATAAGAGAAGCTCATTCCTCTTGTCTGTAACAATGGTATAAAGTGTGTTGTCAAAAAGGGTGGACAAAATACAGAGTGAGGCAAGTTTTCATGTGTTCTTGGGTAGAATTAATTAGCAGCCCTCAGCAGAACGCATTTTAGTTAGCACTCATTATACTACTGTGTGTAAAAGTTGCTTTTAATTCCATGTTGTGCCTCATTTTGGTGAAAGCTGTCAATTAAGTCATTCTGTGCCTCCAAGTTGCTTTAAGTGGGACGGTAGGAATTAAAAAATGGACCCTAAAACAGTTCCCTTTCGGGGCCTGTATCCATGTCCTTAACTTTACAGGCAAAAGCACTTATTGATTTCTGATAAATGGGTGTAAAAAATCGTAAGGTAATCCATGTCATTCCTGTGTATATTCCGGATGAGGGTTTGCTTTTTCTGGGATGTTGTGGTACTGTATTTTTTTTTTTTTTACAAGCAGCATATTACTCTTGAATAGTGTATACTTTGAACTGAGTCGCATCCAGGTGTTTATAGTGAGGAACGATTAAGTTGTGGATGAAGGCAGTGTGGGTTTCTCATGGTCATCCAATCCTTGGCCTCTCAGAAAACAACACAGAGCAATGGTTATGTATGCAGATGCAGTTGTGATTATATGCAAATGTATGGGTATGGAGCACTCTAAGGGAATTTGAGATTGCATGTTTAGGCCATGCCCCTTTCTAGGACCCTCTTCCTCCCCCCCTCCCCCCCTCCACCCACACAAACGTGCGAACACACTTTTTCCATCCCACTTAAAGCCCTGATGTTTTGCCTACTTTGTTGTTTGTGAAAAGTCCCGGTTTCTGGTTTTCAAAATCTGGTCACTCTGAAGAGGGCACCCAAGAGACATTGGTCTCACAGGCAGTCAGTCTGAAGCGTCAGGGTTATCACTCAGCGGGTCACTCAGCAACTACTAGATGAGGCGTGTGTAAGTGCTGCAGTTTAAATCTTCTCCCAAATAAAATCACATCAAAGCACGTTTCCAAAAAGGCCAGGGAGCATGCCATGGCGAAGTTTCATTGGTTTCATCCTGGCTCCTCAGTGACGTTGCCGTGGGATAGAGATTTAGTTACGCTCTGAAAAATGAAATTTGAAAACGCGATAGAGTTGGGATTGTAAACAGAAAACCTGGGTGTTAAAGTTGCCTCAGAGCACTTGCAGGTCCGACTTGAGCTGGGTGGGCATCGATGGTAAGCGGTTCCGCGTGCTGCTGGCCTGAACTGAAAACATCCGCAATTTGCCAGGCCTTTTCACAGCTAATCGCTCCAGAGGGAGACTTTGGTTTCAGCGCTGACTGCCTAACTCACGGTGCACAGCACCATGGGACTTTTTGCCCTGTTTTCCTTAATTGGAAAAAGCAGGACCACGAGCGCGAGAATCGTTTGTGATGTAAGTTAAACAGCCAGGATGGATCAGGCCTCTCCCGAAGGAACGGGGAGGCAGGCCCAGCGATGCTATTTTACCGCGCGACCGGCAGCTTGTCTGGTGGCTCGCGCCTTTCATTGTTAAACAAAAGTGTGAAATATGTGGACGCCACTGAAACAGGGCCCGGGGGGTGGGTGACCGTCACTTGAGCAATAATTGAAACCTCTACACATATATGACCGTGTGTGTTTGTGTACATGTGTATAGATATGATTTACAGGTTTCACAAAACTGGTATTTTTTAGTTTACATGGATGAAAATAATGTTGCTAGAAATTATGCCGCATATAACTGCCATATAATTTGGAGGTGAGAGGCCATGACTCACGCGAGGCTTTCCATCTCGGGGTTTGTGGTGTCAACAGAACCCCTCGAAGCACCCTGCTTCGAGGGGTTCTGTTGACACCACAAACAAGTGCTAAAAAAAGAAGTGGGAGACTAACCTAGTTAATCTGTATGCAAGTGGCATCGCGGCGCGTGGCATCGCGGCGCGTGGCATCGCGGCGCGTGACATCACAGCGCGTGACATCACAGGAACTGGCATCACAAGAAGTGACATCAGATCTTAAGCCCTCACATATATGTTTAGCAGGTGTATCATGAGTACATTTGAGCACATTTCGAGTATACAGGGAAACCCTCCTGATTTAGGCAGAAGATTCACACTTTTGTACACTACACATAAAACAATGTTACCTTTTATCAGCATTAAGCTTTCTCTAGCCACAGTGCTTTAAAATAAATAGTGATATTTAAATTATTACAACGCCTCCTCAGGGGTATAAGCGCTATATAAATGCTATTTATTTTGTGCAAATGCTGGGAAACATCAACACATCTGAAGTTTCTACAGTGCATGCATATCTCCTAAACAGAACCTGAACAAAGTTAACCGCTTAACCGCGGAGCAAATTCCGCCGCGGTGCGGCGGTTTAATTAAGTGGGCGGGGCCGCGCCAGCCAACGGACGTGCGCAGCACTATGGAGGTAGTGCTCGCGACGGCCGTTGGCCGACAGAAGCGGCGAATGGGTTAAAAGTTGCCTCTCTTCAGTATGTGCTAACAAGGTGTGAGCCTTTGTTGCCCCTCTGCTGCATTTGCATCAGGTGTGAGGCTCCTGACTGCTCCCAGCCAGGAGACTCCAACAAAAGGAGGCCTGATGACCCCTTCGATTCGGCCTTTGTTATGGGCCCAGCAGGAGTCAGAACTAAGAGAGCCCCGTCCCCGCCTGCACGTTGTTGCAGATAGAAAGCAGATAACAATGTGCAGGCGCTGCAGGATGTGTCCCGGTGTTTGTAAATTACACCGGGACGAATTCAGCATATTTTACAGTGGGGCCACACTTCTTGGCAGGGTGGACGGTGTCCACCCTGTGAAAAAAGTGGGGGGACGCCATCCACCCGCGTGTACCCCCGACTCGTGCCCTGCCTCAAAGGCAAAATTCGGTCATGTTACCCATTAACAGTTGCAGGTTAAGAATCGACCAGGGACGTCTTAAACTCCACTTCTTAACATTTATTTACTGTACCTAAAGGTTAAGAGGACTTCTGCAGATATCCTCACGAACAGTTGAGGATTAACAAATTGATTGACTTAAGTGAATTCTGGAAAATTTCTAGCTCAACATTAAGGTTACGCCCTGAGAAAATTACTAATATTGCGAAACGAGTTGTCTGGGGCATTAGGTTAATGAAGTATTGGCACCTGTATGAATAAAATACAACAGCACATTAAAAAAGTAATTCCATTATCTAAATACAAAAGGCATTTATTTCTCTTTTGGTTTGGATACTAGAAGCACACCCTTTTTTATTTATTATGCCATACTTCTGTCAGATGCTCTTTGAAACACTGGAAGCATCCAAATTATTTAATTTCTCTGTCCTGTCCCAGACGGTCACTGCCAGGGGCATCTCATTCGGACTTAGTGATGCTCAAAAGGTGATTGGATGTACTGAGGCGAAAACAGGGGTATGCAGTTCCTAGAGGAAGCAGGAGGGGAGGTAAGGGAGGACAGTGTACCAGGTGTCCACAAGGGGAAAAGATACAGGTGGAGTGGCTCCTGTTAGGAGCAAGGGCCTTCACACACCCCGGGAGGTGTCATGCTTCATAATTGGGCGGCTCCTCGTTAAGCCGGCGCTGCAATGCCCAACGGGCTCCGCGAGGGAACTATTTGCTGGAGGTCTTCTCTTTTTGCTGATGTGAAGTCTAAGGGGTGGAGGGGCATGTGTGTAAAGAGTGATATGAGTAGAAATGGGAGAGGGTGAGTGTGGTTTAAAATAGCTATAGGAATCCCACAGGATTCCTTTATTGACTGGGTTCCTATGCTATAGTAAAAACAGAAGACTGTAGAGTCATTGCTAGAGAGGGGGAATTACAGCCTCTCGAGCTCTAAATTGTGTGTGCTCAGTGAGCCCCCTCTTCCCTGTAGCTATTTTTAACCCACACTAACCCTCTCATAGGAGCTGCCCACTGATGAGCATGATACCCCTGTTTTTTCGCCACTGTCACAAGGGGCCCGTATGCTGGACCTATCAAGCCCAGTCCCTCTCCTTGTGATTCAGATGGATGTACTGAGGCCCACATGAAATTTCCATTAAACTGACATAATTTGCCTAAATTTGGGAAAATTAGCATTTCGCTTGTTGTACAAAATTCCTAAAATTTCACTTTTATACCACTTTGTGTAATTACACGCCATTCGCAGTAAAAAATGTGTACATATGCACCATTCACAGTAAAAATTTAGCATAAACACAGAGGAACAATAGATTGCGAGCGGCTGTTGTTCGTAGTGCTTTTGTTTTTTGCCACTATTTATTTTAGCGTCAAATGCGCTCGTGCACCAAAAATTTACTGAAGAATGCATTTCACATTAAAATATAGAGTATATTAAGGATTTGCATCTCACATAATTACTCGTTATTTTACCTAATTATGACAAAGTTTTGTGTAATTACACAAAAGCAAATTATGTGAATTTCCAAATTCCTAGTGCACTGCTGCTGCACTCACCTCCAAAATCCAAACCATTTATGGATATTGAAAGTATCTGCACAGTTGGTCAATGTACCACTGTTATTTTATTTGTTTGTGAGGGAACCCCAGCTTGTTTAGCAGGCTTAGGAAACAATGAATAATTCTCTTGCAGGAGTCCTTAATTATCCACCTTCCATACCACTCATTAAGTAAAAGGAATTCGTTCATTATTCAATAATATTAACAGGATCATTGTAAAAAAAAAAGGAATTGGATTAACTTTGCGATTTGTAGATAGTTTGCAAAAATTTTATGTTTCCGTGTTCGACATGACTGCACCACAGCCGAGAGGCTCTCTCCTCCTCTGTATCCTTGGCACGAACCTTTTAAAGCCTTTCTTTTTAATAGAGATCCACTTTAAGTTATGTAAAACTGGTTTTATTTTCCCCTTGTAGCCATTAACAACCATTAGAGGTGAAAATTGGGCATTATACGTGGCATTAATGCACCCTTAAATTGCTGCGGACAATTAACTCAGCATGTAATACATTATCATAACATTTGCTCTTGATCAGTACATCTTTCAAGGCAGAGGGAAGAAACAAGCCCATTTTACCAAAGCCAAAAGTAATGGGATAATTGACCATAACGCGCACATCATCTGGGTGAAAGTGTGCATGAGATTAAATGGTAGATTATGTGCAGACTTTATTTTTAGCACATTGAAGAAAATGCATGTGTTGAGTCAATATAATCTTGAATGAAAATAGGGAAAATTCGTCAGAAGAAAATTTCAGCAACCTACCTGATATCTAAAATCTGCGTTAAATCTACCCTGCAGTAACGTGTGGTTAACTTGTTATATACCATAGTCCTTTAAATCAGCTTTGCATCCTATTTCTTTGTGTATTGCTTGGCATCCGTTTTTTCATTCCCTCCTCAAGAGATGTGTAATATACCTACACCAAACACAACCCACTGTTTGTTAATGATGGTCGAACATCACTGCCTCTAATTTTGGCTTGGAAAAGTCTCCACTGATCCTCCAGGCATAAAGACAACGTTGTTGGCGTGCTTCCTCTAAGGGTACCACCCCAAACTGCATAGGTTCCAAGACTGGGCTCTGTTTAAAACCAGAATACAATTGGCTTTGTAGGCCTAGGTGGGCCTTGTTTGAGAATTCCTGATTTGGTGGTAGATATATGATTCTTTCCTGATGAGCTGATAGACATATGATATGCTGTTGAAGTAGCTGCCTATTCTGGAAGGCGATATGTACTATGCTGTCTTCTTCCCTCTGTCTCATTGTGTCCATAAAAATGCCACCTTTAGTCTGCTTCTCTCAGCCTGGCACCAGGGATAATATTTAAAAAATGTAGACAATCTATATTATTGACTAAACATACACAAGATACTTCTGTAAAGTATTCCTTACTTTTGAAAGATTTTCACCACAAATCCTGAAAATTCCATCTCCCCCCCCCAATACGCTGCCTCCTTCTGTGCCATTCTATCTGTTAGACCTACTTTATAATCTTCAAAAAGGATGGCAATCTCCCCTCCACCCCTTTTCTGCCTCCCAAGTCCATTCTTTCCATTTGTCCCCAAACCCACTTCAATTAGTTCTATTTAGCAGAGAAGTTCCCGAACCGAAA
The DNA here is from genome assembly GCA_963921515.1 of Calotriton arnoldi. Classification (NCBI taxonomy): domain Eukaryota; kingdom Metazoa; phylum Chordata; class Amphibia; order Caudata; family Salamandridae; genus Calotriton; species Calotriton arnoldi. The sequence goes on along the minus strand of CAWUFW010022234.1, from coordinate 18,604 downwards.
CGTTTAACAATCTCATTGTATTCCTTTCTACCATCTTCTATCCCTCCTACCTCATCCCATCTTTAGTCGACATTTTACTTACTCCCCCCGCCCCCCTCCGTCGCTGCTTGTTTTAAAGGCTGATCTTCTTATGGAGGCTGTAGTGTCCTAAACAGCGAGGGCTTCATACAGAACGCGGCAATAAAATATATCTCGCTACACGCCAACAGGGTTCATATGGGCTCTGTTGACTGACAACCGGTGTTTGCGATAATGTTATCATTGGTTAAAACTCTTCCCAAGTCATCGCGGGAAGTGTAGTTTTACTGCTGCAGTGTATTTAAAGCCTGAACAGGATAGGCATATTGCGAGTCTCTCTCCTTATCATAAAAATGGATGCTCCTCATTTCGAATTATTCATTTGTAATCATGGGCGCCGGTTCACCTAAACACCAGGGGTTACAGTGAGTGACGTCATGTACCCTTTGCCCCCGCTTACATTTACATCACTGGGTTGACCTTTTTTTCCCACCTTAAACCCCTTCATCGTTGCTTCCTTCCACCCATCTCTGCGAACCCTTCCCCAACATTGCTTGCCTGCCCCCACCACCACTCCCAGGTTGCTGCTTGCCCATTCCAATTCCCCCACACATCACTGATTGCCCTGCTCCTCTCTCCCAACATTGCTGCCACTTTTAAAGGCAGATACCCGCATGGAGGCCATAGTGTCCTAAACAGCGAGGGCTACACAGAGAACACAGAAACAAAATAAGTCTCGCTACACGCCGACAGGGTTCCAATGGGCTCTGTTGACTGACAATTGGTGTTTGCGACTATGCTATTATTGGTTAAAACTCTTCCCAAGGCATCGCGCGAAGGGTAGTTTTACTGCTGCAGTGTATTCAAAGCCTGAACAGGATAGGCATATTGCGAGTCTCTCTCCTTGTCATAAAAATGGATGCTCCTCATTTCTAATTATTCATTTGTAATCATGGGCGCCGGTTCACCTAAACACCAGGGGTTGCAGTGAGTGACATCATGTGCCGTTTGACCCCTCCTACATGCACATCACTGGGTTGACCTTTTTCCCCACCCTAATAAACCCCTGGTAGCCTTTGATGTCCTGTGGATAGGCTAGGGCCGGATTTTGCCTACTTACTTACTGTTCATGCTGCACCGTGCATGACCTCAAAATGTAGGGGCAGTAATCACTGTACTAGGAGTAAGTAGGGGTCAAGCAGAGACAACAGGGGATATCTGATTCGCCTTTCTCATTCATCTGATTATTTAGGTCCTGACAGGCGCAGTTTTTTTTCAAACTCCTGCCACCTCTATCTCCTCTCCCTTCTTCTGGTGCCAATTTCCCCCGCCCCTTCCTCAGTCTTCTGGTTGGCAGACAGTCTAGTGTTTACCACATCCTTTCCATGCTTCAGAGCTCATCCTCACTCTGAATGTGCAAATGAAATAGAGTGTAGATTGTGCTTTGCTGTGTTTTATCCTCTTAATAAAAAGCAAAACAAAAAAAAACATTTAAGTCGTTCATAATACACCATTCACTGCACATGACACTTTTAAAGCAAACCAGACTTGGTGTCCGTTGTTATAATTACTATCACAGTGACTTTTATTCATGTGCACACTCGCCCCAGGTTCAAAGTAGAAGTGTGCACTGGAAGAGAGTGCAAGGATGTTTTGCGCAGCAGCGTCCTGTGAAGTGCTTTTGATGTGGCCTTCAAGCAGTTTGGTCTGCGTGATTGTACAGCCTTGTGCACACTCCTGTGTGCACTTTTAGAGCTTATGCAGCGTTGTATGTGGAATAAATGACACGTGCGGCCGTTCACTCGCACCTTCTAGCGATCCTATGTGTAGATATATTTATTGATGGTGGATCTAGGTCTAAACACTGCTACCAGACTGAACCTGGGGCGTGTAGTGATTTAGTGCAGCGCCGAGCGCAAGCCGAGCACTTTATGACATCTTCCCTCCACTGTGCAGCACGAGTAAGCTGCATATTTCTGACAGGCCACTGGTAATCACCCGGGCTTGTCTATTCAGGGTCGGCTTTAGCGCTTGTAGTGCCCAGTGCAACAATGTTTGTTGGTGCCCCCCAATGACGACCTCTGCCATGAATTCCCTCACTTCCACCCTTCAACAGTGCCCGTCAAGACTCCATAAGCACTCTCTCTCAGATGCTTTTAAAGTGTTTTTATGGGGCCACATGTATCAACATTTGTGCGAATCGCAATCAGGTAATCGCTATTACAAATGTATGAAACTCCAAGTGTTTCATATAGCGTTTCGTAGGGGGTCACAAATCGACCCAGCTCATTAATATTAATGAGGTAGGTCGCAATTTGCGACCTTCTAGGAATCGCTAAAATCATGGGGATGGTGGCCTGCTGGGGTCAGCAGACAGCCATGTCCTTGATTGCATTTAAATAAATAAATCTTTTTTTATATATTTTTTAAATGCAGCCCGTTTTCCTTAAAGAAAAACAGGTTGCGTTTAGAAAAAAAAATGAACAGTTTTCTTTTCATTTTTCTTTTCATTTTTTAAGAGTAGACAGTGGTCCGTACTCACGGACCACTGCCTGCTCTTCAAAAAAGTTTTTGCACACATTCACAAAGGAGAAGGGGTCCCTCGGGGACCCCTTCCCATTTGCGAATGGGTTACCATCTACTTGAAGTAGGTGGTAAAATGTGAATGATTTGCAATCGCATTTCGGTCACAAAACATTCCTACATATCGATGCGATTCGGTATTAGGAAGGGACGCCTTAAACACGCCCCTTCCTAATAGAAAATCGCTAACCCATTTTGTGATTCGATAATAGGTTACTGAATCGCAAAATAAGGTTCAATACATTGGGTAAGCCTTTTTTCTAATCGCAAACAGTTTGCGACCTTAAAAAAGGTACATACATGTGGCCTATAGTGCCACTCATACCAGCGTAGGGTGTCAGAGCACTTTACATCATAAGACTTACATAAGACAGAGACTACAAGGTGGAGGCGTGACATGTCATCCATACTGGTAGGCAGTATAGTTTAGGAGTGCTTGGTCTGGAGAAGCACAAACTCAGAATTTAAAATGTACCACCATGGTTGAGGGTTCTTTCTAATACTAAGAATTGTTTTCTACCCAAATGAACCCTTTTTGCAACATTAGGATTATGAAAGACGGAAAAAATAATAACGCTCTAATCTTTACCTTGCAGTTCACATGCAGCTCTTTGATGACAGTTAATAGCTCACTGTTGTATATTAGGATTTTAACCTATAAACGGCAAGTAACAAAAGGATCTCTCGCACACAAACAGTAACCCACTGACCTATTTACATTATGTGCACTTTGTGATCTGCATGGTACACGTTCTTTGCAGCAGGCATATTAACCCTCTCCTCTACCTTACGATAGGCTGGTCTCTCGCCAGGAAGAACATTAATCACCGGATCTTGACATTTTTATCTTTGCTTTGAAATTGCTGGAAGCAAGGAACGCGACTTTTAAAGCCATAATCTACTTTCAAACAGGGTGCCACCACCAGGACCGGACTGGGAACCAAAACCGGCCCTGGCAAAGTGCTCGGCTGGCCCCCCGGGGGGGTTGGGGGTGCGGCCGAGCACTTTGCCAGGGCCGGTTTCGGCCGATTTTGTTACAGGGCCGATTTTGCAGCTATGCTGCAAAAACGTCCCTGTAACAAAAACGGCCCGAGGGGCCCAAAATCGGCCCCCACCCTGGCGGCCCACCGGGGAAACGCCCGGTGCCCGCTACGGCCAGTCCGGCCCTGGCCACCACCTGAAGTTAGAGCCCAGTGCAGTGGCACCAGTCGCACCGCCCTAGAGCCGGCCCTGCGTCTTTGTTCTGGTATTCCTAACAGAACTGATGTGTTGTACATGAAGAGGGCATTTAAAGCTCTCTGTGTTACGTGCTGTGCAGCACAGAGTGTAGAGGTACATGGCACACGCAAGGCATACCATCGATAAATATCTCTATTCTCTGCACAATAGTATTCTCAACAGTAGCGCTGTGCTTTGTAACAGAGTGCCCATAAAGCGCCCTATGCCTCATGCTGCAGCGCTTCCTGCAGTATCAAGTGCATGTACAGTTGGGCATAGTGTGTATTACCATCAAGTAATGTATTCTAAGCGCTTTATACAAACAGGAGATGTGTGTTATGAACATCAGAGGATTTGTTGTATGCTTGCCGCACATGGTATTGTGCTGTCCACAGTTCTGTGTAATTTTGAGTACATTTTGCACGTACTACCAGCTCTTCATAAAAATACGATGTGTTCTACATTCAAGCACTCTTAAAGCTGTTAATGGCATGAGGCACTGCACAGCACTGTGCATACTGATGGCATCTGCTGTGCAGTTATACAAATGAAACACAGTGTACATCAGAGTGAACACGCCTCGCTTCCTGCAAAAACATGAGGTGTTGTACACTCGAGGGCTGAGAAGATTCTGTATTACACATGCAATAGCACCTTGCACATCTCCAATAGTATAAGCTGGTCTGCAATGCTCATATTAAGAAAACAGTGTATACACGCACTCTACGCAGTGCACCAGAGTACTCACAACTCGCTTTACCCTACACTGAGCGTGGGTGCATGCAAAGCACTATAAGAGTTACAGCGCTCGACAAAGCAGGGGATTTTAAGCACCACATGTACAAAAACATAGAGGCATACTTTTGACCAATGTGCAGTTTTTGGGGTTTCATCTCATTTTTTTCTACTATAGTTTTGCCACAGAAGAAAGATACAAATAGATTGCTTTGCCAAATGTGCTTTTTATTGCACAGGTTTGCCAGTGAGACAGCTGCTTATTTCCCTATTGCCTTGTAAACTTTGCAGAAGAGTCGCGCTTGGATCTTCAACATCCGTAGGATGAGGAAACATGATGATGAGACGGCGTTTATCTGCTTTCTCATCGTGTCCATGCTGTTGAGTATGATGCTTAGGTTCCTTGCGTGTTCTGTGGGTGTGGGTGTGGGTGGGGGAAAATGTTGGGTTGGCCACCAGGACTCGTTCCAAGGGGAGGTATTGCTCCCAAAGATGAGTACCTCAGTTTTGTTTGTGTTGAGTTTGAGGCAGTTGTTCTGCATCTAGCTGGCGATGCTGGTCATGCACCTGTGAAAGTTTGATTTGGTGGTGGTGGGGTCTGAGGACAGGTATAGGATGAGCTGACTGTCATCAGCATAGGATATAATGTTCATCTCATGGGCTCTGACAAGAGTGGCCAGCGGGACCATGTATGTGTTGAAAAGGGTGGAGCTGAGAGATGACCTTTGTGGGATGCCACAGATGATGTTCTTTGGGCCTGGGGAGAAAGGCAGGAGGCAGATGCTCTGGGTTCTACAGTTGAGAAAGGATGCGATCCATTTAAGGGATTTCCCTTAGATTCCCATCTGGTGGAAACCCTGAAGAAGGGTGTAGTGGGACACGATGTCGAAGGCTGTGGAGAGGTCGAGGAGGATCCGGGCTGTGGTCTCTCCCTTATCTAGGAGTGCTCGAAAAGCAAGTTGTGCAGGGATGGAAGCTTGCCAAGCAGAAAAGATGTAAAGAAGCGATCCTCCATGGGAGGAATAAACACAAGATTAACACTCTGGGACATGAATAAGAAGCGGACAAATGAGTGACAGGAAAGCCAACTAATAGTAAGGAATTGGCGGGCACCAAGTCCCTGTATGTTCTTGAAACGCCCACACTAAGTCTTTCGCAAACTGACAGAGCAGGGTCGACCGAAAAAGGTATAAAAAAAATTCTCTGTATTGTAAGAAAACATCTGGATCTATTTAAATACTTTGTAATAGCTATTGATTTTCGGGTCTATCATGTTTTCTCATTTCCCTTCCAATAAACACTGCCTGATTCATTCTGTAGCCAATAATTTACCATGGCCAGTACTTTTTTGTGTTTAGCTCAAACATTTTCATGCCTGCTGAGGAGAACTTTAATTTTTTAACACTGAGGACCTTTTCATAAAAAAAAAATAAAAGGCAAGAAAAGGTCTCTGACCCTGCCAGCAGAGTTACATCTCGTTTTTTCTCTCCGTCGGGTATGTTACCCATTGGCATGTGCTTTGTTCCTCTTCCAGGAAACAGCGCGCTGTTGAGCAGGCAACCTTTGAAAGAAAAGTATCTGTTTAAACGGCGCAGACAGCAGTCGCAGCAGAGCTGAGCAGCACGTCTCTGAAATGGTTTCTTTTTGAAAGTTTGTGAAAAGGTTATGAATGACCTATTGCCAGGAAATGTGTGCGAAAGCGCTTGTAAAAGTTTAGCTGCCTTCTTGGTGCTTTTCAGTTCCATCTTTAGTGTGCATACGCCCTATCAACAGTATTTGGCAAACTTGCTTCCCCCTTCTGCTCGCTCTCGTAGGTCCCCCGACCTAGGTTCTGCTCTTTCCTCTTAGCCCCTACTCACTAGAAAACTCTCCTCAGAGATCCCCTTTCATCGACGCTGACAGTGTTCAGCATCCTTTGAACGAACTTGTCCTGTCAGTTCCCTTTCTATGCCCTTGTTATTATTCTGCAACAGGTACAATTGTCAAAATGTGATTCTGCGAATTGGTGTTTGTGTTTCCTTCTGGATTATCTTATCTGGCTGCTGTGTTCAGTTCTTTTGATAAAGGAAAACATTATAAAATACAGGCATGAATACAATAATGCAAATACTAAACGAGTGATATGAGCTACAAACTTTAATTTACCTGGACAACATGTTCCGCTTAGTTGTGAGGACTTTATTTTCAGTGGACCTCAGTCGACAAAGGGAATTGACAAGAGACACCAAAGAGAGGGGCACATATTGTTACTGGGGATGAGAAATCCAGACCGTATTCTCGCTGTCTGTAAATTGTACCTGTTTCGCTTGGTTGATTGTTGTAGTTTTTCCCTCATGAAATACGTGGTTGACTGTAAGGTGGTTCCCTCCGGAGTGCACGACAGCCACTGCTCTCCCGGCTGTGACTTGGTTTTCTCATCCAACTATTTCTGTGAGAATTTATATTCACCCTTCAGAAGGTGTGCGCTTCAGAGATAATTAGATCATTGTAAGCCATCTAAGCAAGCAGGCCGTGACACATAGGCAAACGTACCTCCTGTTCTAAAGTTAAAGCGACCTTGCTGTCCACTGTACCCCTCTTTCTTGAACCTTTTTGGTTCCAGGTCTTCCAAGATTGCTTCTGTTGGTTAACCTCTGCCAACTAGTTGGATACCTTGAAGGAGACGAGGATGTATGCGAATGGGTATGTGGCTTGCATGGTGGAAGTTGGTAGATCCTTGGGCCCCTTCTGAATACCACGGCCAACCTGCTGTCCGCACCGAGCTCGAGGAGGGAGGGTTTTTACACTCCAGATGCACAGAAGACTAAACTTAAGGGCTGCCCTGCTAATGGGTGGTTGATATTGGGCCTCCACGTCATGGTTTCTAGGGTCTGGGCATAACTTTTGAAAACAGATATCAAATCAGATGAAGTCTGCTGAATCCAAGTTGCCTTGAAGGGTTTGAATTTAGTCTAATATTTCCATGGGTATTCTTATGAACCGCCCACAGATGAGAAAATAATGAAATATTGTTATAGACACAGTTTGGTCAATGTTCAAGCCAAAAAGTGGCTACGAGTATATGTTGGACTGTGAAGTAGCTGAAAGGATTCCATCAGAGCTAGGTCTTCAAGGTTCACCAAGAACTAGCATACAACTTTGTGTTTCTGCGAAGGCGCCAGGTATCTTTACAGCTCATTGAGTCTCTCCTTCCCCTTTTTTAAATCCCTTTCACCACTTGGGTCTCACACGCTGTTCCAAACAGCATGTACTGCCTAATAAATTAGCAATAAAGGAAAAATGAATAAAGGACACCATGGTGTTTGCAAAGCCCTCCATGCAGCCTCCCTTGTGTTTGGGTGGTCTGTAAACTGTTTTGTTTTTACACAATGTGGCTCACCCGCGCTGCAACAACTAATCAACACTCCAAGTAGATATTCTAAGGACAATTTGGGTGGAAGCATCTATATCTAGTTAAAAAATCACAGCTACTCTGCTTTCTTGTCTCTCACCTGGCCTCTGCTCTTGGACAGCCACTAGGGGCAAGGTCAACCAGGGAGTGGACCCTAGATCAAAATCACGGTTGTGATAAGACTGCTATGTCTCTGGCAACCATAACAATCATATTGAATGCAAACAACACTTTTGACCTCGCAATCCTCACTATAATTTGGACTGCAGCTTGCTCTTTACTGATCATGACTTTGGCACGTCTTTATACTGAGATGGTCTATAAATACCAAAGCTCAACAGAGGGCAGATGCAGTAATGGTACAAAAAGGTTAAGTGGCCCAAGCAAAATTATTTTTGCTGCTAGAGTCCTCCTCATCTACTCAGAAAAAGACAATTTTTCAAAGTTTCTTTGTACTTAGACGCTTCCTGGTGATGATACTCCGACTGTTGCCTTACCTCACATTATGAAAGCACCTGCCCTGGTCAGATGATTCTCAGCAGTCCTGAACTAAGGTGAACACTGAGTTTGGCACGACAAACATCCACTACATGTGACCCTTGATTGCAACAACTATGTTATCCTGGGCCCTGCTAATCTCTGACTAACTAACTTGCATACCATGTAGGTAAGGAAAAGGTAGTGTGTTTGCCAGCTGGCTTTCTCTTGCTGCCTGGTTGTCGTTTGTTTTCCCCTACATCTGTTATCTTCTCATATACAATATTTTTTTAGTTCTGCTGTGTTTTCTCTTTTCTCTGTAGACCTACTATGATGTCTTCTTATGCTAGGAAGCTTTAGAATTGTATTCATTTATACATGATTGCAATCTTCTTTACCTCCCAAACCTCTCTCACGAATTACGGTGAAAGGTGATCTGAAAGCTCAGAACACTTAAAAGGCAATAATGTCCCGAACATGTTCACTTGTCCATCTAGCTTATAAAACCTTTGTCTGTTCTCAAGATTTCTGGTTTTCTAGTTTGTTTTTCTCATTGGCGTACTCTCTTTTGACATGATTAGCTTTCCTCCTTCCCTTTTATTTCCTCTTCTTCTCGCTGTGGTCTTGCTTTTCTATTATTTCCTTACATTTTTGTCTACTCCATCATGGCTCTCTGGATCCTGTGAGGCGGCGAGAGCAAACAAGCGCACAAAGCTTCGCTTGAACGTTGCCATGGCAATTGAAAGTGACCTGACGTTCCCCATTCTTGTGCAGCGCCAGTGGGCATTGACCTTATCCTGTCAAATCGTGTAAGAGGCCCAGTTCTCGGTTGTTACCTTTGTAAAAACTGGACACTATTATCTGGAACAAGCCATCGAATTATACACAGCACAGAATGGACGGATGTCGGAGGAACTCCTCTCTTGATGTGGCTGCGATAAAAGGCAGATAGGACCCCATGAGTCCTCGAAATCGCAACGGAAGCCCCGTTTGCATGCTTTCCCAGCCAATGAGGGCGATTCTGTCAGACTATTAAATGCATTTTTCTGTCTCGAGCAAGCATCCATTTGCTATGAGTCCTGTGCCCTTTACATTCAGTAGCCAGAAAGGTCCTGGTCTAGACTTTAAGGCATTGCTCTATCTATTAATGCCGGGCATTAGTAGGTTGAGGCGGTAAACCAAATCCGCGTGTAATTTCAATGAAATCTGTAGAAATCAGCAAGAGCTCGAGATAACAGCGAGCAGTTTTTTTTCTGTCTTGCCATCATCACGCGAATATTCCTTGATAATAACCTGGGCTTAGCTATGAATATAAAAAGCGAGGTAAGTCCACAGGAGTCGTGTGGCTCTGTCCCTATTATCTTTCATGATGGCATTGATTTTCTGAGAAAGAAAAAAGCGTCTTCATTTGCAGACTTTGATTGGCTTCTGTGCTAGGTAAACTTAACATCCTGGGAAAGTGTAAAACAATTACTGGATGCATTAGCAAAATTAGCTTCAGCAAATTACCTGATGGAAACCAATGCTATTTTGCCCCTAATTGCATGTCGCAGTTCTTAACAATTTCAAAGATATATCCAGAAGAAATGCATTTAATGTGATGATGCTGCGTGGAGAATGCTCATGGGATCGCGCCCCTTTAGGACCCTTACTACCTACGGTTAATCTTACAGGATGATATTGTTTTGTGCAGTGACGTAAGACATGCAGGCTCATATTAGTAGCAAGGCCATACATATTGCATAAATGCACGATACAAATTCTAATAACATCATTGTGTTACTTTGAAGGTGGGATTCATGTTGAAGTATTGAATTCGAGCACTTAGTTTTTGGCTTGCGCTATGAATCTGGGCCTAGATTCTGGTGCCTGGTTCTGTCCTTGAAATAGAAACTTTGGAAATAGGCCTCAAACCTTAGCTGTGGCTCTAGGTCTGGGATCTGAGCTTGGAATCTGGCATTGGGGTTTGAGCATGGTTTTGTCCACAGCATGGGGAATGGAGACACCTGCTACAGGCACCCCCACAAAAAGTCACAAGAGCGGTGCCAGACTGCAACAAATGTTAAGGAGGCGCCAAATTATTGCAGAGCTGTTTAAGCCCTCCAAGAAGCCATTCCATGCCCTCAAAGGATGCCCCAGGGGCACTCGTCATCAAGACCTGAGCTTACTCGCAGCCCCTTTGGATCTCCATCTCCAATGTCAATGACAACTCTGACCTCCTGGAGGCACATTCTGAGCCATCGTGAACAACCATGTGCCAATGAGGAACCTCTCATCAAAACACACAAGAAGAAAGTTCCCTGGTACTCCCAAGAGCTTTACCAGTGGAAACGCCCCATGGAGGCAAAAACAAAAACAGCAAAGATGACAGCTCCTCCAGGAAATCGTGAAGGCTCTGACAATAATCAGCAAGAATGCACAACACTAGAGACAGGTCAAAGCACCAGAAAAATATGTAAAACTCTTCTTTCTTTGTGAATAAACTGAAAAATCGGCTGGAAGAAAGAAAACATAATAATCATACTGCAGCATTAATATGGCAAATCCATATTAATGCATATCAAACATTCAAACTACTTCAACAATCACTTTCCAATTTATTTTCAACATTCCTGAATTGTAAAAAGCAATCTCATTTAAATAAGTATCTGATCACTCCCGCTTGTGCAAATTTCTTACTTGTGAGTTCTGATGTCAAAGAATCTGTACCGGTCACCCACCTCTGTCATCAGCCTCTATGTCTTGGTGCCAGAATCTCTGCACCAGTGTTGTGCATTCATGCTGATTATTGTCAGAGCCTTCACGATTCCCTGGAGCCTTCATCTTTGCCATTTTGTCTTTTGAATGTAATTGTATGCATGCATATGTCCATACATACATACAAGATAACCAAGGAATCAAATATAATCTTAACCCTTTCAGTGTAGGTATCGGCTGGTGGCCAAGGCACGCACTACCTCCCCAGTGCATCTGTCGGCTATTGGCCGATACTAGGGAGGCTTTAAAAGGACCTTCTGGTGCTTGCAGCAGAGGGACTACTTTTTAAAAAAAATTCTGCTTTGGCTGTTTGGGAAGAGCTTCCCGAGCAGTTTGAGGCTGTTTAGGTCTCGCCTACGCAGCGCGCAAGCGCTGCTTTAGAGTGACCTCTTGGAATCACTCCGGGCTTTTGTGGAAACTCGTGCATGTTCTGCACTGTTTCCAATGAGCCCTCGTGCATGTACGGCGTTTACCTTGCGGGAGCGAGCAGCAGCGCCATCTGTTTGCAATTATCTTGCCCGACGCTGCTCGCTCCCGCAAGGTAAACGCTGTTCATGGACTGAGCCTCAAAGCTGTGCCCCCGTTGCCTTCCGTGGTGCTCCACTGAAACCCTTTTGAGACGCCCTCAGTATCCTGTTACTAATGACTTGCTTGTTTATCGGGGACAAAAGGTCTTTAAAGAGTCAATAAACATTGTGTTTTAAGCGACCATGTTTTGTTCCTTGCTGTTGGTTACACTCGCGTTGCCTTGCCACAACCCTCCAAGTGGCTTAGAGTGCTTGTACTTGGACTTTTCGCCTCAAAGCACTTTGGGAAGTCCTTATTAGCTCCTTGCCCTTTAAGTTATCTTCTAGCTGCGAATTGTTCTTGTTGTGCGTTGAGTTGCACGTTTGTCTTGCCACGGTTAAGCTTCCTTTGATGTTTGTTCCAGTTGTGGCCCACAGGGCTTCTGGTGTCCAGACCGCGGCCATCACCCTTTTATAAGGATGCGCTCCGGGGTGGTGCTGGTTGCTGCCTGGCGCAGAATTCCCCATGACATCAGGCTCGCGGAGGGCAGGCTCCTTCCTATTCGCCAAGAGACAACTTCCTCTTTCAGTTTCAGCAGGCATCACCTTCCCGCCTCCCTCCCCTGTGCTTGCACCCAGTGAGTCAAAGAAGAAAAATCACAATTCACCAAGCTTAACGCAAGAAGAAGGAAACTTATAAAGAGGAATTAATGCGGAGGAAGGGGGGAGCTAAAGTGTCGAAAAACTCGCAATTTTGGAAAACAAAGCGTTGTGGTTCCGGTTTCGCGGCGCAAACACTCTGCTGTGGCCATCCAGTGTTTTTTCCACAAACCCCACAACTTGATTCCGACCCCGTGACCCCCTCCTTTACCACTTCGAAGTGATGGCCACTTGAGTGATTGCCTCTCTCGAGAAGGTGCTGTACGCCTGCATAATTACAGCCGGACTAATGAGTACAACTACATAGCGCACACTATGATTTGCCTCGGATCTAGGCGCTGATGACAGATGGTAATTACTACCCAACTCACTGATACTTAAGTTATGACCTCGGAAGAATGAATGGCTGACTTGGCCGCCTATGAACGAGCAGGATAATATCAGGATACACAAAGTGCATTAGTCCTACCTCTCCCTCACATACACAGAGGAAAAAGCAGACACGTACATGCACGTGCCCACAAACCAAAATGCTGACACACACACACATTTAAACAAGTAGACACACATAGTTACAGACCCTACCCCGTGCACACACAAACCTTCATTGAAATACATGCATACATGAACAAGTGCAACACACGTACATAGGAGAACGAATAGACTTGCACACAGACACAAAGACAATTTTACAAGACTAGACTGATGACGTGTACACGGACACATACATATACACAAGAACAAATAGGCATGCCCACAGACACAAGATGCACACAAGAACAGACATGCACACTCATACAACAAAAAGACATGCACACTGACACACACATACAAGAAAATGTGCACATGCACACATACACATATAAGAACAAGTAGACATGCACACATACAAGAACCATTGGTCATGCACACAAACACTTATATAAGAACAAATAGATACGCACATACACACACACACAAGAACAATGGGACACACACACACTCTTTAATAAGAACAAGTACACGTGCACACTGCACATAAAAGGACAATTGGATATGCACACAAACAGACACGCATAGAAATGGCAGTCGTGTACAAGAACAAATAGAAGCGCACAACACGTGGTTTTGCCACTACACAAAGCTCTCGTACAGGGGCGATGGGAAGTTCCTTCTTGCTTGGTGGTAGCCCTGACACTGTCGGTTGTGGCACTGCTGTTATTTATTTTCCTCAGTCGCTGCTCTGGAAGCCTGGAGTTGACAGAGCGGTTTTGTAGAATAGAAACATTATAGACTGTTACTGTCAGAGTGTTAAATGTGATGGTTAGAGAAACAGAGGAGCGGGAGGGAACCCAATACCCGCCATGTCTGAGCCAGGGTGCTCATGGGAAAATAAACCATCCACATGTAAAACAAGCATTTAGCTTTCTAGCTCAGCTTGGACATTTGGTCTTAAAACTAAACCAGACCCCTGGCTCTGCTATTCTCATGAATTCCATGGTTTTTACAACTCTGTCACAATTACATTTGATGTGCGTAAAGGATGAGGTTCCTGTCATCATAACATACCAACATTCCTCTATTAATACCACCTTCAGGGATTTAATTGGGCCGGGTCCGTCCAGGTCTCGACCTGGTAGTAAATAAAAATGAACATCGTGTAGGTCTGCAAATAGCAGAATTGTAATTGTATTTATGTAGCGTTTACTACCCCTGACTAGTTTAAGCGCTGCAAAACTAAATGCACATCTCGACTGCATTTAGGAACGCCAGATGCAGGAACGCGTAGATGGGGCCCTAGGTGGCATAGCCACTGGTGCATCTGCCGGGACATCAGGCAGAAAGGGGAGCCAGATCTGTTTTTTCCTTCTTTCATACTCTGTTTATTATTTCACGTTTCCATCGTTCTCTCCCCAGCTGCCCCCATTTCCCAGGAGAGGGCCTCGTCTCTTTCCATGATCTAGCACCCCTACTACCGCCTTACTACAGCTTCACCTACACTACAATAACAGGTAGGTACTTATATTTCATTTACAGGGCACTTTGCAAATTAATACTTATAAAAACCTCATACACAGCAAAACGACTTACACCTACCAAAGGCGAGACCTATTGGCTATGCCAATGCTTGTTTTTTTTTTACTTTGGTTAAGGACGATCAACACGCAGGTGCTGTGACTTCATTACTACAAAAGTGAAAGCAAAAGAATCCAATCAGCTTGTTTAACTATAACTGCAACAGTGCTCAGGTTATTTCTCAGCCCCTGAGCACTGATTGAGTTGGGGGTGGTAACGTTGGAAAGGGGAAAAACTTCCCTTTCCAAGGATATCTCTACACAGTGGATCTTGCTTGAGGATAACTGCAGCAGGGTGATTCCCAAGAAGGGATCCCCACAAGACACCAGGGATTTTGGCAGGGGGAGCTTAGGCAATGGCTGATACTCCCTCAAACACCCAAAGTTTTAGTATTTCTGCCCCCTCTGGGGCACCGATGGAGAACATTACTCCCAGGGCGGGAAGCACACTAGACACGTGTATATAAAAAACATAGTGGTGGGGGCTGCCCACACCCCAAAAAAGGTGAACAGTCTGTCCCCCTCCCCTCCAGAGGCATATTTGAGTTTTGTCCCAATCGCCCTCCCCCCGGGGCCAGAGAGGCAGAAAACCCCTAGACAGAAGGAATATAGACAAAAAAGAAAACCCACAGCTGAGGGCTGCCCACCATGGACATGCCCTCACCCCAAAAAGGGTGCAACAGTCTTTCTGTCCTACCGGGGACAGATTGGAGGTTTGCCCCAATCTGCTTTCTATGTGGGGGCAGAAAGCCCATTGCTCCAAAACAAGCAAAAGGATGGGGCGGCCTAACCTGGCCTCGAGCCATACCCCCACGTCAGAAGGGGAAATAGTATCTTTCTACTCATCTGGGGCAGATAGGAGGTTAGTCCCCAATGGGGAGGTAATCCCAAATCTGCCCCCAGGGGGTACAAAGCTCACTTGACACCAGGGACTTTACATTTCGGACAAAAGAAAGGGATGTGGGCATTGCATTCTGGCATTGGTCATACCCTTACCCCAAAAGGGACAAACCAGTCTTTCTGCCTCCCCCCTGGACAGACACAGGGTTTGCCCACAATTTTCCTATCAGAGACAGAAAGCCCACTAGACAACAGGGATTTCACAATGGTGCCAAAACAAACAAAAAAGGATGGGGCGGCCTAGCCTGCCATCAAGCTATATCCCAGGCCTAGAAGAGGCAATAGTGTCTTTCTGCCCCCATGGGGACGGATAGGGACAAATCTGTATTTTGGCCTCCCCAGAGGGCAGAGAGGGGGTTTCCCCCCAGTTTGCCCCGGGGGCAGAAAGCCCACTGGATGGCAGGAATATGTTTTTAATAAAAGAATCGAGTATGTCTGGGCCAAACTGACATCAGGCCCCACCGTCACCCATAAAACCTCAAAAGTCTTTATTCTCCCCTGTGGACTAAATCATCCACATCCCAAAGGCAAACAAGAGGACATTTGATAATTTTGGGTGTTGTTTTTAGATATGGGCCAGTAGAGTCTCACTTGCCTTGCTGAATGGCTGCCTTTTTTGGGCATGGTTAGGCTGCAACCTGGACCTACACTTTTCTGAAAACTAGATATCGAGGAGAGTCCAGGGTGGTATGCTTTGCGTGGATCCCATGATGTTTTTTTACCCTCAATGCTCTGCATGCCTCAAACTCTACCTAAAATCACACGTTTTCCTTGCATGTCTGCGATGTAAACTTCCAGAATACACAGGGATCCACAAAATTCCTGCTGCCCAGTGTTCCCCCACTTGTTAAAGACACTACCCTTCTTGTCTAGGTAAGCCTAGCATCCATGACAGTAAAAGCCCCAAAACGTAATGTGGAGACCTCAAAATTTCCTTTTCTCAAAACTGGCCTGATTTGGCAGCAATGGGGGTAGCTGTGTTAACTGGGTAGTGAGACTCCCTGACCCTGGTTTGATCCATTCCTGTCACAGGCACTAGGCCCAGCCACACAAATGGGGTAGAGTTTTTATCAGGATAAGAGGGGGAACCCTGGGTGGTAGGACATTTCTGGATCCCTGCGGATTCCAGAAGTTTGTCACAGAAATGCAAGGAAAATGTGTGATTTTAGCCATAGTTGGAGGTTTGCAGTGCATTGTGGGTAAGAAAACGTCATGGAACCCACACAAGGCACACCACTCTGGACTTCCCCGAGTGTCTAGTTTTCAGAAATGTCTTGGCTTGGTTGGTTTCCCTAGGTATTAGTCGAGCCTGGGCTCAGTTAACGTAGCTACCCCCATTTCCAAATCAGATAATTTTTTTTACAGGTAATGTTGATGTCTCTTCATTGTGTTTTGGGCCTTTACCTGTTGCAGGTGCTAGGACCACCCACACAAGTGCGAGTGGTAGGAAATTCACAAGTTTACCCCACCCTGGACTCCTCTGAGTCTCTAGTCTTCAGAAATGTGCACGTTTGGTCATTTTCTCAAGTGCCCGTTGAGCTAGGGCCCAAAATCATCCACAGCTACCCATATTGCCAATGAAGGGTTGGTTTTGAGTGGAACAATTTGATCTTTCCATGTTACGTTTTGGGCCCTTCCCTGTTGCGGGCCCTAGGCCCACCCACACAAGTGAGGTACCATTTTTACTGGGAGATGTGGGAGAATGCTGGGCAGTAGGAAGTTTGTGACTCACGGCAGATTCCAAAACGTTCCCTCACAGAAATGGCAGGAAAATGTGTGTTTTTAGCCAATGTTTGAAGTTTGCAAGGGCTTCTGGGTAAGAAAACCTCGAGAGTGCCAGTCCACCCCGGGCACCCCTGAGTGGCTAGTGTTCAGGAATGCCTTGCTGTATGGTAGGTTCCCCTGGGTGGAGGCTGACCTAGGGCACAAAATCTGCAGCTACCCACATTGTAAAAAAAGCATGAAATCTGCTGGGTGAAATATGATGTCTTCAGGTCAGGGTTTGGAGCATTTTGTGTCGCCAGCCATACAACATTTGTTATTACCAGTTGGATTCCTCTGCATTTATGGCTTCCAAATGTAAGACAGTGAGAAAAAAAGAAGGCATTTTGCAAAATGCCCTCTGCATCACATGATAGTATAGGTAATCCTAAATTACGAGGTGTACAAATAACCACTGTTCCTAAACTCAGGGCTAGATTTATTCTTATTTTGCATCATGGTTGCACCACTTTTGTGTCAAGAGAGTAGAGAGGTGTTGAGTGCATGCATTGTCATATAGTGCAGTAGATTGGCATAGAATAGAGTGCAGTGGCATGGAGTTCAGTGCCAGAGTGCTGTGTTTCAGAATAGAGTGCAGTAGAGTAGAGGGCAGTGGTGTAGCATGCAATGGCATAAAGTAGAGTGTTGCAGAGTAGTTGACATAGAGTGCACTGACATAGAGTAGAGTGTTGTGGATTAGAGTATAGTGGCGTAGAGTGCAGTGAAGCAGAGTAGTTGGGGTAGTGTGCATTAATTTTCAGTAAAGTAGTGTAGAGTACATTGGTGTAGAGTGCATTGGTTTAGATTAGAGTGGCGGGGAGCACAGTGGCGTAGAGTGGAGTGGCATAGAGTTCAGTGGCGTCGAGTAGATTTTTCATAGTAGAGTGAAATGGCATAGAGTGGAGTGGTGTACAGTGCACTGGCATATAGTCGGGTGGTGCAGAGTGGAGTGGCCTAGACTGCAGTGGTGTAGAGTGCAGTGGCAAAGAGTGTAGTGGAGCATGGTAGAGTAGAGTGTATTGGCATAGAGTGGTGTAGAGTAGAGCATTGCAGACTGAAGTGGCATATAGTATGGTGGCACAGAGTGCAGTGGCATGAAGAGCAGTGGTGTAGAGTGCTGTGGCATAGAGTAGAGTGGTGCAGTGGCACAGAGTAAAGTGACATGGAGTTCAATGCCAAAGAGTGCAGTGTTGCAGAGTAGAGTGTCATAGAGTGCAGTGGTGTAGAGTAGAGTAGGATAGAGTGCATTGGTGTAGAGTGCAGTGGTGTAGAGTGGTGCAGAGTAAAGTAGCATAGAGAGCAGTGGTGTAGAGTAGAATAGAGTGGCATAGTGTTCAGTGGTGCAGGGTGCAATGGTGTAGAGTGCAGTGACGTAGATTGTAGTGCCTTAGAGTAGAGTGTTGCAGACTAGATATAGTGGCTGTTAGACCTGGCATCCTTGGCGTGGGTCTCCCTTCCATTTTTTCGTAATGCCTCCACTGTTGCCGATATGTTTTTGCTGGACTAGATGCTCATGGGCACTTTGCCGCTGCTAATCAGTGCCA